>OZ018334.1:65371397-65551397 GCA_963969495.1 Ceratothoa steindachneri | reverse complement strand
TTGGAGTCGAGGCTCCAGAGTTTGCATCTGGGCCGCACCAAAAAAGATCGAAAGGTCGTTCACGTAGAGCGTAGCGAAGACATCTTCTGGCAGCATCGAGGTGATGCCGTTTATGCTCAGGGGAGAGTGCGACACATAGGACACTTCTCTGCGGGACACCCTCCTCCTGCTCCATTGGGCCGGAGGGCCCCCTCGCCCGTACGCGGAATCGACGATCTCACCAAAATTCAGATATAAAAATTGGGAGGCGTCCCCCCTTCCGCATCGTGTGGAGTCTCCATGATACCGTATCCCAATGCGGCATCATGTCCTTCTCCAGATCGAAAAACAGTGGCATAATGCTGTCTACGAAAAAAGGCCTCGAAGACACCATTTTCCAGTCGGAGCAGCACATCCAACGTGGAGTGTAACTTGCGGAAACCGCACTGTGCTTAAGACAGATGGCCTCCACTCTCCAGAAATAAAGATAATCTAACATCCACCAATTTCTCCATCAACATGCAGAGACAGGAGGTTAGAGAGATTGGGCGGAAACCGGCCGGAGATGAGTGATCTCTCCCCAGTTTGCGAAAAGCGAGCACAGTAACGATTCGCCAGGCATCTTGTTGAACGAATCTAACAGAAAGGCCATGCCTCGCTCACCCAGGTGTCGAAGCATGGCTTACGGGATATCGGCCGGACTAGCCGCGGTGTCCGCGCATCTCCCGAGAGTAAACCTGTTGTTGAAGGGTTCTCCTCGACATCATGACGCGCATTGAATACTGGCGGAGAAGTATCCTGGCTAGAGAATGCAGAGAAAGCAGTAGCGAAGGATTCCACCACGGACGCGGGGTCCGAGATTGCGGCCCCATTCTCCTGGAGAACGTGAGGAGGGAAGGGGAGGCTCCTGCGAGAACTTGCCCCGAATCCTTTCGACTCGCTTCCAGACCTCTGCTAGAGGGGTCTTCCTGTTAAGTGAAGACACGTATGCCAGCCAAGAAGAGCGGCGGGCGTGCTTCGATATATACCAGAACCTAGCCGTAGCTCGACGAAATTCACCAACAGTGAAATCGTTCGGGCTGCGCTTATAGCGCATGTAGGCCTAACGCTTCTGTTCGAGGGCCGTCTCACACTCTGCTGAACACCACAGACCTCATCTACCGACCTAAACTCCTCGACTGGGATAAAGAAATCAGTCATTTCCTGAAATTCGGACCACCGCGTCCGCGCCAAGCACCACCGGGGCAGGCTCTCGGAGGAAAGCGGCCCAGAAAATGATATTTGAATGGGAAAGTGATCACTACCATGGAGGTCATCGACCACCACGCACCCAAAATCAGGCTGTGCATCCGGAGAGCAGAAAGATATATCGGGCTCGTAAGCCTGGAGCAGAGGGCGTCTTTCTTAATATTGAGGCAGAGGGTGGGGCAGGCAGAGGGTGGGGCAGGCAGAGGGTGGGGCAGGCAGAGGGTGGGGCAGGCAGAGGGTGGGGCAGGCAGAGGGTGGGGCAGGCAGAGGGTGGGGCAGGCAGAGGGTGGGGCAGGCAGAGGGTGGGGCAGGCAGAGGGTGGGGCAGGCAGAGGGTGGGGCAGGCAGAGGGTGGGGCAGGCAGAGGGTGGGGCAGGCAGAGGGTGGGGCAGGCAGAGGGTGGGGCAGGCAGAGGGTGGGGCAGGCAGAGGGTGGGGCAGGCAGAGGGTGGGGCAGGCAGAGGGTGGGGCAGGCAGAGGGTGGGGCAGGCAGAGGGTGGGGCAGGCAGAGGGTCGGGCAGGCAGAGGGTCGGGCAGGCAGAGGGTCGGGCAGGCAGAGGGTCGGGCAGGCAGAGGGTCGGGCAGGCAGAGGGTCGGGCAGGCAGAGGGTCGGGCAGGCAGAGGGTCGGGCAGGCAGAGGGTCGGGCGCGACATGACCAAGTCCTTAGATTCGCAAAATGAGAGGCGATCCTGAGCCTATACGGCCAGGACTTTTTTCTCAAGGAGATACGCACCATATTGCTTCGAAGAAGCGGGGTGTAGCTCTCAGCAATTGACACATTTGGCCACACACGATTTGGAGTTATCGTGTGTGGCCTTAGAGCAACTTACACGGAGGTCGGGTAAACCCGACTTTGTGCATCTACAGGAGCGATTAGTATGGCCGAAGCGGTGACAGTAATAGCACTGCCGCAGCAGTGGCATGAAGATTTTCACACGGTAGCGATACCAACCCGGACACACCGACTCAGGGAGCTCGTCACATTCGAAGGTGACGAAGAGGTAGGGGTGGATCTCGAAGCCCCTTTCTATTTTCTCATCACACGTTAGACCTTGACCGCCCCATAGTCGGCCAGCTCTAAGGTGATGTCATCTATGAGGAAATCCACGAGTTCTCTCGCATAAGCTACTTCTTTCACGAAGTTCATGGTAGAGTGTGGCGTCACACTCACAGGCGTGCCATCTAGTGTCCGAAGGGCACTAATCATGGCCGCCTCGGAAGCATTCGATGCAATAGCCAAAATGCTCCTGTCCGAGAAACGGGTCACCTTCGGCTCTCTACCAATCACACTTGCTAGAACTCTCCTCTGATGGATCATGTTGCCATCAGTAGAGCGAATAACAAGGAAGCTTTCGAAGCCAGCGGGCTTGAAAACGTGAGGTATTCCTTGAATGAGGGTCCCCGACGTAATCGAGGCTCTGCTCTTCGGACTTTTGGTCTTCGTCTGGGACTCCCCACCTAGGGGAGCAACGGGGCCAGATGTGCCGATCTTGGCTTAGTCGCTTACAGAAACGGCAGCAGACCCGTCCGTTCCCGCGGCTCCGCGGAGAAGGGGTGAGGGGGCATTCCCTACACCCGTAGGCAAAAGAGAGGAGTAAGCCTCCTCTCCGGTAGAAAAAATTTGGAGGTTGCAGTGAGAAAGCACGGGGGGGTAGGCTACATTTTTCTCAGGGGAGATGCCTAGGGCGGCTCTGACTATTGCCGAGGGATAGGTAGAGGAGTAATTTTTTTTATTCATCATTGGGCCTCGTGACCCCTTTTTTTAGCACGGGACACTAACGCTCATCACTCCACGCAGTAGCTCGCTCTGCGATGGGTGAACTCTGAGCCGGAAAAGCCAGCTGCCACTATTTGAGGCCACTCCTTCCGCCTAGTGACCTGGCAGCCCAACGGCATGGCGGCTCCAACTTATGCACGGCGTAAAGTCGATACTGTGAAAAGGAGAGAGAAAGCGGGTGTGAGGAAGGCGAGGCTGGTGGTTAAGCAGGTCGTTAAAAACTCGCCTCCCAAAACAGGTGCTCAAGGGTGAGGGAGCCTTGCCCCCTCCCCCACCTCGGCCCCAATATGTGATGATTAGATGAGAAAAACTAGTCGGCATCTACCCTGTGGAATTAGAGGCCGACCAGGGAAAGTTGTAGTAGACATTATATGCAAAGTGAGGAAGTAATGTAAGAGGACAGGGTGTCGCGGAAAGATGCTAAGCTGGGGCAGGACGGGGCGCCGAGTCCCGTCAGCACGGCGGCCAGGAAGGCAAATCGCCGCGTCCCTTACGGGGCTGGGCCTGAACGGCAAGGAGATACGCACCACATTGCTTCGAAGAAGCGGGGTAGGCTCTCCGTAGTTGACGCACTTGGCCACACACGATTTGGACTAATCGGGTGCGTCCTTGGAGCAACTTACAGACTTCGGGTAACCTTGACTTTGCACGTCGACAGGAGTGATTAGCATGGCCGAAGCGATGACAGTAGTAGCACCTCCGCAGCAGTGGCCGGAATGCTTTCACGCGGTACCGATACTAACCGGCACGCACAGACTCAAGGAGTTTGTCAAAGTCGAACATGAATAAGAGTAAGGGTGGGTCTCGAGGTCCCTCCTTGTTTTCTCATCACACGCTCGACCTTGACCACCCCATGGTCGGCAAGCTCTAAAGTGATGTCATCTATGGAGTAGTCAACGAGTTCCCTTACATAAGCTACTCCTTTCATGAAGTTCATGGTAGAGTGCGGCGTCACACTCACAGGCGTGGCATCAAGTGTCCGAATATCACTAATCATGGCCGCCTCGGAGGCATTCGATGCATTCGCCAAAAAGCTCACGTCCGAGAAACTGGTCACCTTCGGCTACCTACCAATCACACTATCTAGAGGTCTCCTCTGATGGATCATGTTGCCCTTAGCCAACATGTTGCCATTAGTAGAACGAATAACGAGGAAGCGTCTGAAGCTCACGGGCTCAAAAACGCCAGGTAGCCTCTGAATGAGGGTCCCCGACGTAATCGAGGCTCCGCTCTGCGCAGTTCTGTTCTTCGTCTGGGACTCCCCACTCGGGGGAGCAACAGGGCCGAAGGTGCCGATTTTGGCTTGGTCGCTAACCGAGGCGGCAGCAAAACGGTCAGTCCCCGTGGTTCCACGAGAGGGAGAGGAGCCCCGAGTCTTCGTCTTTTTAGGAGAGGATGGCGGGGAATGAACCTGCTTCTCTCTTCCGCCGGTACGAGCCCCTAGGCCAGATGGGCCGGCTTCAGCAAGATTCTTCTCTGAAATGGAGGCCTTGGCTGTCATAGGAGCACCAGCCGGGTGAGACCTCTCCGCCCCTTCTTTTACTGCCTTGGAAACCCTAGCCGTCTAAGGATGTGCTTGCAGAGGGGCTGACTTGGGTTCATTGCTTAGCACCGAGCCCATGTTTGACCCCATGGAAGGTCCTACCATCTGAGGCTGGGTCACCTCAGGGACCAAGTCCATCTCAAGGTGGGCCTCCATATTTGGCCATCCGCCCTAAGACATCACAGATTCCATTCGAGGTTCTTTTTTTATCTTCTAAAGCCGGCGAACCAGCATCCATAGACGAAGAGAGGGGGGCAGGTACACTGATCCCCTGCAAACTTATCGCGCACGCCTGCAGGACATTAAGGGACACGGGCCGACGCCCCTGCTGTCCTTTGCTCCCCTAATGGGGTTGGCCCTTTCGAGCCGCCCCAACCGGGATAGATCAATTATGGGCCGACTGCCTGCTTCCTTGGTAGTCCCCTTGGAAAGTGAAGGGAGGACTGCAGCTGGAAAAAGTGACAGAAGTGGGTGATGGGAGTCCCCTGCACCCGTAGGCAAAGGACAGGAGTAAGCCTCTTCGGTAGAAGAAATTTGGAGGATCTCCTGAGAGAGCACAAGGTTGGGGGGCAGGACCTCCATTTTTTTTAGTGGAGCTGCCCGAAGGTGGCTCCTATGATGTTAGAAGGGAGGGTAAAGGGAAAAGGCATGGTGACCCTTTGTAATCTACGGGATGCACACGCTCATCACCCAACGCAGTAGTCCGCTCTGCGAGGGGTGAATACGGGGTCGGCAGAACCAGCTACCGCCATCTGAGGCCACTCCCCCCACCTAGTGACCTGGCAGCCCATCGGCAGGGCAGCTCCACCTTAGGCAGGGTATAAAAATATATAGATAGTGAAAGGAGAAAGAAAGGGGATGTGAAGGTGGGAGTGAAGCAGGTTTTTAGAAGCCCATCTCAAACTAGAGCTGAGGGGCGTTGCCCCCCCCCCCCCTCCCCGACCCGATCTGGGATGCTTGGCCGAGATGAACCGGTAAAGATTTGTTTTAACACATTTACGATTTATACTTTTCAAAGACAGTTTTCAATTTAAAAAATTATGCTCACCGTTGCCATTTTTTACTTCCGGAACTTAATAATAACTTAGTTAATTTTATCGAAAATATATTGCTATTTTGCCAACTTAGAATCTATCTGCTCATTTTCGACCTAGCTCCTTCAACTTTTGCCTCGATTCAATAACCTAGACCTGGGCTTTTGAGATCTAGAGGCGATTTGCGCATGCGTGCTTGCCAATGAACCAATAGCTTTTCGTGTTACATTCCAGTGTATTTCGAACGATTTACGGCTACAATTTTTTCTTAGTTTATATATGGTATAACGGTGTGCAGCTGCTGTGGTAGGTTGGGATTAAAGGATTCGAAAGGGCGAAAAACCCAGCACAAATTTTTCGTTAGTGCGTTTAAGGGCACGTGGCTTTCTAAACTGTTTTCAGTGCAAAGCTTTGATTCAAACTAGAGGCCTAACGACATTTTGCAAAGCAATCGACTTTTGCATTCAAATCTGAAGGTAGTCTTTCGAATTAGGAATATTAAGTTTTTTAAGTTGCGGGGTGTGTGGGGGGCAACCCCCCACAATTAAGTGGGGGTATGGGGGCGAAGCTCCCATTTCGAAAGTACCTAAAAATGTTAAATTTTAGCGGAAAGAGCCGAAAGTAGCCGGCGCTATCGTCCTCAAATTACCAGGTTAGGTCGGGTTTGTTTCTAGGTCTTTTAAATGATTTTGATAGTTTTTCTTATTCAGTTTTATGTGTAGTCTTCAGATCGGAAACCATTTTTCGTTGGAAATACATACTTTTCCTATTACGGACCTTCAGTCGATTATGGACAAGTATGCATTTCCGGGGAAAACGAGTGTCAGATCTGAAAAGTACAAATAAAATTGCTTAAGAAAAACACATTTGAAAAGTACAAATAAAACTGCTTAAATATATATATTCAAAACTGAAAATTACTGCGATGGCAGTAATAAACTTTAAAGATGGACTTGGTAGTCTATAGTACAAACTTGAATCTATCCTTTTAAAGTTTAAATTATTAAACCAGAATGGCCAATTTCGAAATCATTGCAGCCTTCCCCCCTCAAGTATAACTCAAACTCAACTAAGTCCCTGCCAGGCAATTTAAATAATTAAAACTATTTTAAATGGGATTCCAAGGGAACTTTAATATGTATGCATTTCACACTTCGGTTCACTGGTTCAAGGATAAGAATTTTTTTTCTTATTTCTATGCGTCTTTTCATCATCAAATGGGACTGAATTTCACAGATCCGAGTTTGTCAGTTCAGTAAAGCTATGCATACCAACTGCATCAAAAGCTATAGCCTAGTGTTTAACAAAGATTTGCCATGAAAAATTTTACTCGTCAAAAAACTTTTCTTTAGCTTGTATTTTTAAGTGGTTTCCTCGGAGAATAACTTACCTCATATTCAACACAAGGCTTTCGACAAGCTCATAGGATAAAATAATATAATTTCTTTAAGCGTTTCCTTAGCACAATTGCTTAACGAAATAAGGAAACCGAGTCAATCACTACGGAAACCTCATGTAAACACCACTTGCGCTTTCAACAACCTAATCGTTATCATTATTTGCAAACTGGCAACTCAAATGACATTTCAAAGAAAATCCATTGTTTTACATGAAACTTTGATTATGACTTATCATGTTTAGCCCATCCGCCCTATATTGTGAAATTAGAATAAATATAATCCTCTGAATTACACGTTTATAATATCCATATATAAAAATGATTTTTTTTTTACTTTCTTTACTGAAACACAAGTTCCTATTTTAAAATTGATTTGTAGCAGCAATTTCCGGCCGTCTAGAATGAGTCATGTTGAAAAAAAATTTCCGCTAACTTTGCGTATGACAGCCAATATGCACTCGCAAGGACAATCCTAACCAGAAATCCTTATTATTACTTCTTAACAACAATGCAAGAATGAACAAGTAAATAAGTTTGGTAATTGTGTAGACGATGGCTGGATCCTAGGCCTACCTTTTTGGGGGCTATTTTGGGCTACTTTTCGTTGTTACTTTTTTAGAGATGAAATCGAAGAATTTAATGGCGATTTTCGTTTTTATACTGGGGGCCGCCCCCCAGACCCCCCCCCCCCCCCAGGATTGAAACTCAGGGTCATCGCAGTGTTATCCCCGCGGCGAGCCGTACCCAACAACGAGCCGACGCTCAAAATAATCGCATCCGGCCATCTTCTACACAATTACCATAAGTTTGTCTATATTGTAATGTCCATTAAAATCTTCCTTTGGGGCTCTGGACTTAAAATCTTCCTTTGAGTCTCTGGGCTTAAAATCTTCCTTTGAGGCTCTTGACTTAAAATCTTCCTTTGAGTCTCTGGGCTTAAAATCTTCCTTTGAGGCTCTTGACTTAAAATCTTCCTTTGAGTATCTGGGCTTAAAATCTTCCTTTGAGGCTCCCGACTTAAAATCTTTTGAGACTGCACTTAAGAATGGGATTTCTTAGTTTGGTTATGACTTATGTTTTTTTATCAAAGTTAATTCTAATCATTCTTTTATAGTATCAAGAAAAAAAAAATGGTGAAGTTCAGAAATATAATATATGTAAGTATCGAAATTTGGTGAGTATTATATAACCTAAAGAATTACAAATGGTGAAGTTCAGAAAATTTATTTTTATATATCTTCTTCTATAACTATATTTTAGCAACGTGATATTTTGAATGGGGGGAAATTTAGTTTAGAGTTCCCTTTTAAAATTATTATAATTGGCGAAGTTCAGAAAATTCATAAGAATTTAACCATGGCTGCTTTTTTTTAGATTTTAAATTTTAATCTTAGTAGCGACGCGCAAGCTCCCCCCTACGGGGAGAGTGGCGAAGCCATTACCTGGTATCCTTAAAACAGTTGGAATTGAAAACCACAATAACCATTAACGAATTTTCATTGTTGTTGTAGAGATTAGTCAATAGCTGCGGCAGGAATCATCAATAGGAAAATATCTCTGGAAATATATCATGAGGAAATAGGGTCCTGCTGCCTCCCGCACCCTGCCAGTTCGCGTTAATTTGGGAGCGGCTAAATCCATATGATCTATCGGTCCGTGAAGTGGATACAGACGTTAAATTCGAGGTTTCCAACAAATAAACCCCTGCAAACCCCTAGCAAATAAGGATGGTAGAATTTTTAACACTAAATCAAATAACAATCTGCTTGTATTTGCTGAATTGCGAACACGGTTTAATTTCGTATCTAAAATGAAATACGCTGTATGTACATATACAGGGGTTGGACAGAATAATGGAACCACAATGTTAAAAGACACTTTTATTATTTAATGTGGAGTTAGTCCTCCATTGGCTGCAATAATTGCGTGATTGTATCGTTAGATTGACTCAATCAGTATTTCGCCAGTGATTTGGGGGATTTGGGACCCTTCTTTAATCAAAATTTGTTCCACTTCCTTCAACGAAGCTGGCGGACAAGAGGGTTCTCTACCTCCTACTCCAATACAAACCACAGATTCCCTATAGGGTTAAGATCCCGCTATTGTGGGTGACAATTTATGTGATCCACTTCACTACCATACTACTTGAACTAGTCTTTAACAATTCAAGCGGATGTATGGGAGAGCACTCCACTATTGGAAAACAATGTTCGTCCTGCAGGATGGATCCGGCCACTAAAAAACTGACAAATCTCCAGAGTGTTAACCTCACCATGTACCACTGCTGCATGATCAAGAAAATTATATGATATCGTTGCTCAAATTATCATGATCCCACCTCCATGCTTCAGAAGACGACCAGACAGGCATCTTGAAGGCGCGGTGTTGATTTGGCTCTGCAATCACTCTTCCGGTTGCGGCTTTATGCTTTGTTGACACACTGCGTTTTATGGCTCTGCAATTCTGGTCACTGAGTTTCACCTTCCGTTCAAAATTACCCCTACCAGAACTGGGGTTTCCTTGATTCTTGGATCCCAATCTTACTCGTACTTCAGACACAGTTTCTCTCAAATCATGACACAACTCAGTAATTTGCGTAGCCGAGGTTCCAACCATCGGCTCTCCAACAATTTGCCCTCTTTGAATATATGAAAGGTCTCTGATTTGGCTCTTTATTATTATAATAATAATAATAATCAAGGTTTTATATGGCGACCTTCAAGACCACAAACCCTTCGCAGACCGACCGTACATCGACTAAGAAAAGGCCTGACAGAAGAGATGGGTTTTCAGAGCCCGCTTGAAAGCGTCAGGCGAGGAAGAGGAGCGTATGGCAGGAGGCAGACCATTCCACAGCTTAGAAGCAACTACAGGGGAAGCACAATCACCCATGCAGCAGAGACGAGTGCGAGGAACCGAAAACAGGATGCCATTTCCTGATCGAAGGGCTCTTTGTTCTCTGGATACAGCCAGTGTAAAAAACAGGTCAAGGGGAGTTTCGATGTTAAGGATTTTAAATGTGAGAAGGACTTTAAAAAATAATCCGAAATTTAATGGACAGCCAGTGCAGTTTACGAAGAAGGTGGGGGTAGCACGAGAGAACCTCGAAGGGGGAGAACTCGCCCCGCAAAGTTCTTGACAAGTTGAAGACCCCCACAAAGAGCATAATTTTAGTCTGACATCATCAAGTGTAAGATGTCTGCAATAAATCCCAATACGATTTGCTGACGGAGTTTTTATTTATGTAAAATCACTGACAGAAATACGAGGGGCGGTCAATAAGTTTTGCAATTCAGATATAAGGAAACGAGATATGAGGAAAAGTGTTTTATTATTTTTCAATATAACTACCCTCGACTTCAATGCACTTGCGCCACTTGTCCCTGAGGCTTCGAATTCCCGACAACCAGAAATCTCCCGACTGCTCTTCAATCCACTCCTGGACGGCGAGCTGGACATCTTCATCGTCCTCAAACCGGCGTCCACGCAGTGCAGCCTTGAGCTGGCGGAATAAAAAGTAGTTGCTAGGGGCCAGATCTGGACTGTAGGGGGTATGGTTGAGCTCTTCGAATCCGCACTCGCGCAGTGCAGCTTGTACAACTCTGGCCTTGTGGACAGGGCATTGTCGTGGAGGAGCAGGACACCGCGTGTCAACCTGCCGCGCCGCTTCTGACGGATGCACTTCTTCAACCCTGGCAGTTTCTCGGTGTAATATTGGCCTGTGATAGTCCTTCCACGAGGCGCATAGTCCACCATCAACACCCCCTCAGAATCCCAGAAGATGGTGACAATGATCTTCCCGGCTGAGGGCTGGTCCGGAACTTGATGGGGGTCAGAGAGCCCCTGTGCTTCCAGGTCATGCTTTCGAGCTTGGTCTCGGGATCCCACTATGCGTGACTCCCACCTATCACTATGCGTGACTCGAATCCCGCCGGGTCTTGGTTGCAGAACTTTGACGACGTTGAAGTCGATCATGGGGCGTGAGGTTTCTAGAGACCCAACAGGCAGAGACCTTGGTCATGGCCAAATTGTCGTGGATGATGTTGATAACACTTCCATGCGATATTCCAAGTTCTCGCTCGATTTCTTCGACCTTCACCCGTCGATTTTCGTGGATCATCCTCTCCACACGGGCCACATTGTCATCGTTGGTCACGTCTGACGGGCGTCCTGGACGGGAGTCATCTTCAAGGGACTCACGACCATGGCGGAACTCCCTATTCCAGGGAGCAATGGTCGCATAGGAAGGGGCGGTGTCGGTGTACACTGCAACCATGCGTTCATGGATCTCTTTTGCATTCTTGCCTTCCTTGGTCAAAACTTTGATCACTGCGCGGTGCTCAACCTTCTCCATTGTTGAAAAATTTGTGACTGACGATCTGCGATCAGCTACTGCTTCTTAAATAGACGAGGCAGGAGCGTGCGGCTGCAGGTCCTGACTTGTCATAACTTGTCGTAACACCCCCACAAGCAGCCATTCCCCCTTCCTCTGTTTTGCCCTACCGATTCGCAAAACTTATTGACCGCCCCTCGTATGACAGTGGAAACAGCTGGTGTCTCTATTATTTTATTACCACTTCTATAACCACCTATGCCTTGTCCTCCTTCTGGAAAACGACTATACCAGTACCCTTTGGTTGTTTGTCCTGGACGGGAGTCATCTTCAAGGGACTCACGACCATGGCGGAACTCCCTATTCCAGGGAGCAATGGTCGCATAGGAAGGGGCGGTGTCGGTGTACACTGCAACCATGCGTTCATGGATCTCTTTTGCATTCTTGCCTCCCTTGGTCAAAACTTTGATCACTGCGCGGTGCTCAACCTTCTCCATTGTTGAAAAATTTGTGACTGTCGATCTGCGATCAGCTACTGCTTCTTAAATAGACGAGGCAGGAGCGTGCGGCTGCAGGTCCTGACTTTTTATAACTTGTCGTAACACCCCCACGAGCAGCCATTCCCCCTTCCTCTGTTTTGCCCTACCGATTCGCAAAACTTATTGACCGCCCCTCGTATGACAGTGGAAACAGCTGGTGTCTCTATTATTTTATTACCACCTCTATAACCACCTATGCCTTGTCCTCCTTCTGGAAAACGACTATACCAGTACCCTTTGGTTGTTTGTCCTGGACGGGAGTTGCCAAGTGTAGGCCATGAATGGTCTTTTGCAGTCTCCTTCTTTTCTTATGTTCTTATGTTCAAGGGACTCACGACCATGGCGGAACTCCCTATTCCAGGGAGCAATGGTCGCATAGGAAGGGGCGGTTTCGTTGTACACTGCAACCATGCGTTCATGGATCTCTTTTGCATTCTTGCCTTCCTTGGTCAAAACTTTGATCACTGCGCGGTGCTCAACCTTCTCCATTGTTGAAAAATTTGTGACTGACGATCTGCGATCAGCTACTGCTTCTTAAATAGACGAGGCAGGAGCGTGCGGCTGCAGGTCCTGACTTTTTATAACTTGTCGTAACACCCCCACGAGCAGCCATTCCCCCTTCCTCTGTTTTGCCCTACCGATTCGCAAAACTTATTGACCGCCCCTCGTATGACAGTGGAAACAGCTGGTGTCTCTATTATTTTATTACCACCTCTATAACCACCTATGCCTTGTCCTCCTTCTGGAAAACGACTATACCAGTACCCTTTGGTTGTTTGTCCTGGACGGGAGTCATCTTCAAGGGACTCACGACCATGGCGGAACTCCCTATTCCAGGGAGCAATGGTCGCATAGGAAGGGGCGGTGTCGGTGTACACTGCAACCATGCGTTCATGGATCTCTTTTGCATTCTTGCCTTCCTTGGTCAAAACTTTGATCACTGCGCGGTGCTCAACCTTCTCCATTGTTGAAAAATTTGTGACTGACGATCTGCGATCAGCTACTGCTTCTTAAATAGACGAGGCAGGAGCGTGCGGCTGCAGGTCCTGACTTGTCATAACTTGTCGTAACACCCCCACAAGCAGCCATTCCCCCTTCCTCTGTTTTGCCCTACCGATTCGCAAAACTTATTGACCGCCCCTCGTATGACAGTGGAAACAGCTGGTGTCTCTATTATTTTATTACCACCTCTATAACCACCTATGCCTTGTCCTCCTTCTGGAAAACGACTATACCAGTACCCTTTGGTTGTTTGTCCTGGACGGGAGTCATCTTCAAGGGACTCACGACCATGGCGGAACTCCCTATTCCAGGGAGCAATGGTCGCATAGGAAGGGGCGGTGTCGGTGTACACTGCAACCATGCGTTCATGGATCTCTTTTGCATTCTTGCCTCCCTTGGTCAAAACTTTGATCACTGCGCGGTGCTCAACCTTCTCCATTGTTGAAAAATTTGTGACTGTCGATCTGCGATCAGCTACTGCTTCTTAAATAGACGAGGCAGGAGCGTGCGGCTGCAGGTCCTGACTTTTTATAACTTGTCGTAACACCCCCACGAGCAGCCATTCCCCCTTCCTCTGTTTTGCCCTACCGATTCGCAAAACTTATTGACCGCCCCTCGTATGACAGTGGAAACAGCTGGTGTCTCTATTATTTTATTACCACCTCTATAACCACCTATGCCTTGTCCTCCTTCTGGAAAACGACTATACCAGTACCCTTTGGTTGTTTGTCCTGGACGGGAGTTGCCAAGTGTAGGCCATGAATGGTCTTTTGCAGTCTCCTTCTTTTCTTATGTTCTTATGTTCAAGGGACTCACGACCATGGCGGAACTCCCTATTCCAGGGAGCAATGGTCGCATAGGAAGGGGCGGTTTCGTTGTACACTGCAACCATGCGTTCATGGATCTCTTTTGCATTCTTGCCTTCCTTGGTCAAAACTTTGATCACTGCGCGGTGCTCAACCTTCTCCATTGTTGAAAAATTTGTGACTGACGATCTGCGATCAGCTACTGCTTCTTAAATAGACGAGGCAGGAGCGTGCGGCTGCAGGTCCTGACTTTTTATAACTTGTCGTAACACCCCCACGAGCAGCCATTCCCCCTTCCTCTGTTTTGCCCTACCGATTCGCAAAACTTATTGACCGCCCCTCGTATGACAGTGGAAACAGCTGGTGTCTCTATTATTTTATTACCACCTCTATAACCACCTATGCCTTGTCCTCCTTCTGGAAAACGACTATACCAGTACCCTTTGGTTGTTTGTCCTGGACGGGAGTCATCTTCAAGGGACTCACGACCATGGCGGAACTCCCTATTCCAGGGAGCAATGGTCGCATAGGAAGGGGCGGTGTCGGTGTACACTGCAACCATGCGTTCATGGATCTCTTTTGCATTCTTGCCTTCCTTGGTCAAAACTTTGATCACTGCGCGGTGCTCAACCTTCTCCATTGTTGAAAAATTTGTGACTGACGATCTGCGATCAGCTACTGCTTCTTAAATAGACGAGGCAGGAGCGTGCGGCTGCAGGTCCTGACTTGTCATAACTTGTCGTAACACCCCCACAAGCAGCCATTCCCCCTTCCTCTGTTTTGCCCTACCGATTCGCAAAACTTATTGACCGCCCCTCGTATGACAGTGGAAACAGCTGGTGTCTCTATTATTTTATTACCACCTCTATAACCACCTATGCCTTGTCCTCCTTCTGGAAAACGACTATACCAGTACCCTTTGGTTGTTTGTCCTGGACGGGAGTCATCTTCAAGGGACTCACGACCATGGCGGAACTCCCTATTCCAGGGAGCAATGGTCGCATAGGAAGGGGCGGTGTCGGTGTACACTGCAACCATGCGTTCATGGATCTCTTTTGCATTCTTGCCTCCCTTGGTCAAAACTTTGATCACTGCGCGGTGCTCAACCTTCTCCATTGTTGAAAAATTTGTGACTGTCGATCTGCGATCAGCTACTGCTTCTTAAATAGACGAGGCAGGAGCGTGCGGCTGCAGGTCCTGACTTTTTATAACTTGTCGTAACACCCCCACGAGCAGCCATTCCCCCTTCCTCTGTTTTGCCCTACCGATTCGCAAAACTTATTGACCGCCCCTCGTATGACAGTGGAAACAGCTGGTGTCTCTATTATTTTATTACCACCTCTATAACCACCTATGCCTTGTCCTCCTTCTGGAAAACGACTATACCAGTACCCTTTGGTTGTTTGTCCTGGACGGGAGTTGCCAAGTGTAGGCCATGAATGGTCTTTTGCAGTCTCCTTCTTTTCTTATGTTCTTATGTTCAAGGGACTCACGACCATGGCGGAACTCCCTATTCCAGGGAGCAATGGTCGCATAGGAAGGGGCGGTTTCGTTGTACACTGCAACCATGCGTTCATGGATCTCTTTTGCATTCTTGCCTTCCTTGGTCAAAACTTTGATCACTGCGCGGTGCTCAACCTTCTCCATTGTTGAAAAATTTGTGACTGACGATCTGCGATCAGCTACTGCTTCTTAAATAGACGAGGCAGGAGCGTGCGGCTGCAGGTCCTGACTTTTTATAACTTGTCGTAACACCCCCACGAGCAGCCATTCCCCCTTCCTCTGTTTTGCCCTACCGATTCGCAAAACTTATTGACCGCCCCTCGTATGACAGTGGAAACAGCTGGTGTCTCTATTATTTTATTACCACCTCTATAACCACCTATGCCTTGTCCTCCTTCTGGAAAACGACTATACCAGTACCCTTTGGTTGTTTGTCCTGGACGGGAGTCATCTTCAAGGGACTCACGACCATGGCGGAACTCCCTATTCCAGGGAGCAATGGTCGCATAGGAAGGGGCGGTGTCGGTGTACACTGCAACCATGCGTTCATGGATCTCTTTTGCATTCTTGCCTTCCTTGGTCAAAACTTTGATCACTGCGCGGTGCTCAACCTTCTCCATTGTTGAAAAATTTGTGACTGACGATCTGCGATCAGCTACTGCTTCTTAAATAGACGAGGCAGGAGCGTGCGGCTGCAGGTCCTGACTTGTCATAACTTGTCGTAACACCCCCACAAGCAGCCATTCCCCCTTCCTCTGTTTTGCCCTACCGATTCGCAAAACTTATTGACCGCCCCTCGTATGACAGTGGAAACAGCTGGTGTCTCTATTATTTTATTACCACCTCTATAACCACCTATGCCTTGTCCTCCTTCTGGAAAACGACTATACCAGTACCCTTTGGTTGTTTGTCCTGGACGGGAGTCATCTTCAAGGGACTCACGACCATGGCGGAACTCCCTATTCCAGGGAGCAATGGTCGCATAGGAAGGGGCGGTGTCGGTGTACACTGCAACCATGCGTTCATGGATCTCTTTTGCATTCTTGCCTTCCTTGGTCAAAACTTTGATCACTGCGCGGTGCTCAACCTTCTCCATTGTTGAAAAATTTGTGACTGACGATCTGCGATCAGCTACTGCTTCTTAAATAGACGAGGCAGGAGCGTGCGGCTGCAGGTCCTGACTTGTCATAACTTGTCGTAACACCCCCACAAGCAGCCATTCCCCCTTCCTCTGTTTTGCCCTACCGATTCGCAAAACTTATTGACCGCCCCTCGTATGACAGTGGAAACAGCTGGTGTCTCTATTATTTTATTACCACCTCTATAACCACCTATGCCTTGTCCTCCTTCTGGAAAACGACTATACCAGTACCCTTTGGTTGTTTGTCCTGGACGGGAGTCATCTTCAAGGGACTCACGACCATGGCGGAACTCCCTATTCCAGGGAGCAATGGTCGCATAGGAAGGGGCGGTGTCGGTGTACACTGCAACCATGCGTTCATGGATCTCTTTTGCATTCTTGCCTCCCTTGGTCAAAACTTTGATCACTGCGCGGTGCTCAACCTTCTCCATTGTTGAAAAATTTGTGACTGTCGATCTGCGATCAGCTACTGCTTCTTAAATAGACGAGGCAGGAGCGTGCGGCTGCAGGTCCTGACTTTTTATAACTTGTCGTAACACCCCCACGAGCAGCCATTCCCCCTTCCTCTGTTTTGCCCTACCGATTCGCAAAACTTATTGACCGCCCCTCGTATGACAGTGGAAACAGCTGGTGTCTCTATTATTTTATTACCACCTCTATAACCACCTATGCCTTGTCCTCCTTCTGGAAAACGACTATACCAGTACCCTTTGGTTGTTTGTCCTGGACGGGAGTTGCCAAGTGTAGGCCATGAATGGTCTTTTGCAGTCTCCTTCTTTTCTTATGTTCTTATGTTCAAGGGACTCACGACCATGGCGGAACTCCCTATTCCAGGGAGCAATGGTCGCATAGGAAGGGGCGGTTTCGTTGTACACTGCAACCATGCGTTCATGGATCTCTTTTGCATTCTTGCCTTCCTTGGTCAAAACTTTGATCACTGCGCGGTGCTCAACCTTCTCCATTGTTGAAAAATTTGTGACTGACGATCTGCGATCAGCTACTGCTTCTTAAATAGACGAGGCAGGAGCGTGCGGCTGCAGGTCCTGACTTTTTATAACTTGTCGTAACACCCCCACGAGCAGCCATTCCCCCTTCCTCTGTTTTGCCCTACCGATTCGCAAAACTTATTGACCGCCCCTCGTATGACAGTGGAAACAGCTGGTGTCTCTATTATTTTATTACCACCTCTATAACCACCTATGCCTTGTCCTCCTTCTGGAAAACGACTATACCAGTACCCTTTGGTTGTTTGTCCTGGACGGGAGTTGCCAAGTGTAGGCCATGAATGGTCTTTTGCAGTCTCCTTCTTTTCTTATGTTCTTATGTTCAAGGGACTCACGACCATGGCGGAACTCCCTATTCCAGGGAGCAATGGTCGCATAGGAAGGGGCGGTTTCGTTGTACACTGCAACCATGCGTTCATGGATCTCTTTTGCATTCTTGCCTTCCTTGGTCAAAACTTTGATCACTGCGCGGTGCTCAACCTTCTCCATTGTTGAAAAATTTGTGACTGACGATCTGCGATCAGCTACTGCTTCTTAAATAGACGAGGCAGGAGCGTGCGGCTGCAGGTCCTGACTTGTCATAACTTGTCGTAACACCCCCACAAGCAGCCATTCCCCCTTCCTCTGTTTTGCCCTACCGATTCGCAAAACTTATTGACCGCCCCTCGTATGACAGTGGAAACAGCTGGTGTCTCTATTATTTTATTACCACCTCTATAACCACCTATGCCTTGTCCTCCTTCTGGAAAACGACTATACCAGTACCCTTTGGTTGTTTGTCACCCTAGGGAGTTTCAAACGTGCCTTCCAGGCCCAAGCATTTAGTAGCGATGAAATTTTATGGATTTCATCACATCTTTTGCAATCGCCCCTCCCCCCCTGCCTTCCCCTCGCGATTTATCTTTTTTCTCATTTCCCCTCAATTGTCCTTCCTCCATTGGTGAACAGTGCCAAGGTAGGAGAATTACGTTCCTTATTTTCCCTCACAACTTAAGTTGTCAATCTGGCTATGTACATTCCCCAAGTATTCACTCTCCCTAATTTTACCACTCCCTTTTACCAGACTTTTTTCAAACATCTCTGTGCTTAAGATGCCTTCGTTGGTTTTCGCGTCCTTTAAAATAGTAATAATAATAACATTAATAATAGAATAATAATAATAAAATCTTACTTTCTTCCCTACGCTACTTTTTTAATTAATTCTTACAGGAGAAAATGAAAGGCCTTGAATTACAGAATTACTCCCTAGCAAAGGGCCAAAGATCCACTAGAGGATAACTCCCTAAAGAGGAGAGGATGGAACTTAGGGGTCACGGATAGGTAAAGTAAGAGACCTTATTTCTGCGAGGTCATATTTAAAGTAATATTTATGGAATTTGTTTTTAAACCTATTTATTGTTTTGCTTTCCACGAGATTCCGAGACGTTCCAAGTTTGTGTTATTTTATAAGAAAAGAAATTTTGTGCCATCACAATGTCAAATCTTTTGTTTACTAACTTTAAACAGTTATTTCTAGTTGCTGCTCAGCTCAATTATTCAGTCTTAATTCATATTAGTGAAGCCGTTTAGTATTTTATTAAAGAGTTCAAATGTTTGCGGCGCAGATGCCGAGCTTTCAAAATAAAGTAAGGGGGGGTCAAGGGGGCCAATTTTGCGATTTGTAGCCGGTGGCGGATCCAGAATAAAAAAAAGAAGATGGGGACTAACCTGAATTCCTCTCTTTGAGTAGTAATCATTAATTAGTAATAATTAATAAGTAATTAATACTAATTAGTAATAATCATTGTTAATTGTTATCCTACACACCATTGATAATAAATAACAGCATCTCATAAAGGAGTGAACACTCACTCTATTAGATCCGAACTTTTTTCCACACGTCAAAAAATTATGAATTGTGGTTTATTGTAGTTTTCGGAGCTCAGTTAAGATATAATCCTGAATCTAATAATTATTTTTGGAATTTATCTGTATCTTAGACATGTATCTTATATGATACATTCGATCGCAACGGTTTATAAACTGTTTTATATATATTCTATATTATTTCATAACTATTTCTGAATAGCAGAATACTAGTATGGGTTGAAAAAGAAATATAGACATAAACGGGTGTGAAATTTGGGGGCTTCAGCCCTATACCTCACCCTACCCCTGGATCCGCCCTGTATGTAGATATTTTAAGCGACTTTAAAATCTTCTTGACATCATTTCAAAGCATTTTGCGACGTCGCTTCTTAGCCTTAAAAACAAGTCTAGCGACATTTAAATAAAATACCTTTGTTGTTTGTGTTCTAATTATAAATCCTGATTAAAATGTCTACGCTAGATTTTAGCCATTTAACTCTCGGGTGGGAAGGGGGGGGAGAGGTTTAGAAATTGGTTGAGAAAAGTTTAGAAGGTGAAGATTCGAAGGCCTTTCTGCAAGTGAAATGAGTTTGGTGTTCACATTTCAAGGTTATTCATACCGGGAATTGCGAAAATCTTGTTGCACTCCTTACGAAGCTCTTTACAAAGGACACAATGATAGTTTCGATGCAAATTGACACGATTTTATTGTTTTATCTAAATATATGTTTAACCCCTTCCGCACGGGTCCGTGCGGAAGGGGTTAAACATATTGGATTATTCATGTTGTTATGTTTCAATTTGGCCTATTCTTATGATGTTTGTTCATGTTAAGAATATCTTTCAAATAATTAAATAGACCTATTTAGTAGGCGTACTATGAAACATTCTTCATCACTGATTGAAATATAAGTGTCACTATCACTACTATCATTTGATTCATTGTCACTCTGCATGGTTTTGAAGTCACTATCTTCAGAATTATCACTATCACTTCAAGACATCGTCAAAATATACAACAAAATTAAAAGTTTATGCTATAACAAACCCCGCCCACAAAGTTTTTTTATTGGTCAGTTGAGAATGACGTCATTATAAGACAGAAATGGTCAGGAATGTCCATAGCGTACTCCGGCAAAATTACAGAACAGAAAAAACAATCATTTAATTCATGACGATAACCCTTTCGTCATCGGAGACACGCGCGACGGTAGGCGTGATGAAAGCAGTTTCGTCATCGTAGTGAAGAGGTTAAATGGTAATATAAATCAAAGTGGCTGCCCTCAGCGGCAAGCAAGCACTCCAGACAAGACCTGAAGGCCGCGCACACGTTGCGGATGAAGTCATCACTCATGCTGACCCACACGCGGTTGACGGAGGAATTCAGCTCATCCACGTTGCTGTGGTGGACCTTGCAAGCCTTTCCCTCGACATTTGCACACACGCCGTAGTCGAGGGAATTGAGGTCGGGCGACTGCAGCGGCCAAAATCATTCTACGTCAAAAACTTTTGCAACGTCTTGGCTGTGTGTGCCGGGGTAACGTCCTGCTGAAAGACCTAGTCCGCCTTCTTCATGACCTTTCTCACCTAAGACAGGACTTCTGTGGCCAAGGTGTCCTTGTTTTCGGCCGCGGTGAACCTTTAGCCGGCCTCGAACCACACAGGCGGTATCTTCTCGCCATTGAAAGCCACGACACCGTGCATCATCACTGAGGTCGTGTCTTGGTCCTGGAGAGGTAGCCGACCTTGAGAAGGCGAGGAGGGCGCTCCAGGCGTTGTTATCGCATACGGTCGGTGAGCAGAGGCCTTTCCACGCGCCTCAAACTCTTGCCGACGTCCTCCTTGCGGCGGGTCTCACTTTTCTTTCTAAGGGGCCCGCCAAGAACAGCGGAATTGCCACTTCGGTTCCCTGTACCCCGATGATGTAAGATGAACCACTTAAACCCCTTTAAACGGGTAAGAGACATCGCCTTCTAGAACTTGCCAAGGCACTTCGTAGACCTGAGGCTGGTAACACTAATGGGAGCTGGCATACCTGCCGTCTCTTTCTTTCAAATGGAAGTCGGTATCGCGGCAACAGTGACTTTTGTAACGGGCTAGAGGGCCAGTGAGACGCCGGTCAGGATACGCGATCCCTTGGGAGGGGCAACTTGGACTCCCCTACTCCTGATATGGAGATGATCACGGAGGTGCCCCCCACCCCTACCCACCCGCTAGAGATGGTATGGTGTTCCGTGGGGGCAAACCTAGGTTAGGTGAGAACTAACACCAAGCATGAGTCCGCTCCTGAGCAAGGTCCTCTTGAGGCAGCACGGACCGACCCAAGAGGAGTCACAAGTAGAGGAGGTACCTCCTTCTCCGCATGGTGCCCCCTTGCCGGCTAAAGCCTTGTCAATCTCAGAGAAGAATATGGCTGAGGTTGATCAGTCCGACCTTGAAGTCCCTTCCGGTAGTGGAAAGAAGCGGACTCACTCCATGCCCTCCTATCCTAAGAAACGAAAAGGTAATAAGTCAAAGGCGACTATGGTTTCCTCTCACCCCGCGGAGGCTTCATGGACCGAGGGGTACGTTTCTGTTTCGGCAAGTGACTAGGCCAACATCGCCCCGACCGGACCCGATGCGACCTTGGGTGGGTGGCGCCCAGACCAAGACCAAAGTCGCAAATGCGCTAAGAGGAGTCTCGATTATGTCGGGCAACTCATTGAGAAAATACCTGGCATTTTCGAGCCCACTGTCTTCAAACGGTCTCGAAGTTATTCGCTCCACTGATAGCAGCACGTTGGCTAAGGGCAACATGATCCATTAGATGAAAGCATTAGCTAGCTTGAATGGCTTGCAGGTGATTGTGGCGCCACACTACCATGAACGTTAAACGAGTGATTTATGCAAGGAAACTCGTGGACTACTCCATAGAAGACATCACCTCGAGGAAGGGGCCTCGAGATCGACCCCTACACTCTTCGTCACATTAGTCTGTGACAGGTTCCCAGAGTCAGCGCGCGCATTTTGGTATCGCTACCGCGTGATGGCATTCATACCACTGCCACCGTTGCCATCGTGTGGACCATGCTAATCGCTTTTGTAGACGGGTTTATCGGACATCTGTGTAAGTTGCTCCAAGGCCATACACGCAGGGTCGATGCTAGGAATTGCGGGGTCCAATTAGAAAATTGATGATGCGGCCCCCTACCAGATACAAAAGTCAAAGATTGATCTTTTATATTTCGTGTAGTATGCCAGTCCTAGCCAAAAAGCATTAATTTCTTGATATACTAAAAGCTGAAAAACAATATAAAAGTTTTAATTTTTTATTACAAGTTAAGACAATTACAGACATACGGTTTATGAACGGATCTTTTAGAAACAGGCTTTTCTGGCTTTTTTATTTGCAAATCTTTCAAAATGATTTTAAAGTGGAGGATTTTGGTAATCATTTTCTATAGATAGCATCGCCAAATTGTTTAGTCTCTCTTGTGCAATTGTCGTCAGTAAGTATGTTTCAGTCAGTTTTAGTTTAGAAAAACTTTTCTCACCCGATGCGACTGTGTCGAGCATTGTTAAGTAAATTCTCAAAGAAATAAAAAAACATTAGGAAATGCAGTGAATCGATTCTTTACTATCAGGTATTCAAACAGAGCTTGAGGCTTAGCTATACTGGCGGGCAGAAAACTTTTCAGAGCTTCAAGTTCTTCAGCTAACAGATAACCATCTACATCTTTACTTGTTGCAGAACTACCCCTTCCTCAGTGCTCTTTTTTAGTTTGGTGTCAATTAAAGCTGCTTCAAGGTCTGCTGCGTGTTTCTTTATTTCTGTCTTTTGTAGGCCCTGAAAGTTATTTAAAAATCCAAATAATTTTACATGGCTTTGAAGCTGCTTAAATCTAGACTTTATAGATTGAATGGCTTTGTCTAGCACTAAGCTGAAGCACTAAACTCTGTATGCTTCCTTTAGATCATTGAAAGATTAATTTTTTACCTCATATGAAAACATTCTTTTCCTTCTTCGTAGTTGTTTTTCTTGAAGTTTCCTAAATTCCAGCGGTAATTCAAAAGCTTCAGCCAAATCATTGGCGCCTATTAGATCATTAAAACTACCTTCTCTATATTTTCTTAGCCATGATAATAGTTTTTCAAATGACTCCATGCCTTCATCAATGTCCTTTGTTTCACTTCCCCGTAAGGGGCGCGGCTATTTGCCATCCTGGCCGCGGTGCTGACGGGATCCAGCGCCCCGTCCGGCCCCAGCTTAACCTCTCTTCCTTCCTTCAGATAGCCTGTATTCCTATCCTACCTCGTCGCTTTTCATAAAACCTCTCCCACAACTTTCTCTGGTCAGCCTCTAATTTCACAGGGTAGAAGCTGACATTCTTCTCAGCCAACCGTCCCGGATCGGGGCTGAGGGGGGAGGGGACAATGTTCCCTAACCCCTGAGCTCCGGTCTGGAGTGGTTGGTTTTTAACAATCTGCTTCATCCCCACCCATACCTTCCTCACATCCATTTTCCTCTCGTCTTCAAAATCTATCTTTTTTACGCCGTGTTCAAGGTGGAGCCACCATGCCGAAGGACTGCCAGGCCACCAGGCGGGAGGGATGGTCCCAAATGGCGGCGCCTGGCTCTGCCAGGCCTGTAAGCACCTCTTGCAGTGCGGGCTACTGCAAGAGGTGGTGAGCGATTGCGTCCCGTAAAACAAAGAGGGTCACCATGCCCAATGATGCAAAAAAACATCTCCCCTTAATTCCCCCTATAAGAACGACAGAGCCGCCCTCGTGCAGCTCCACAGACAAGATGGAGGCTCCCCCGCCTGAGCTTGCGCAGGGGACCCTCCATATTTCTCTAACCGAAAAGGAGGCTTACTCCTCTCCTTCGCTTACGGGTGCAGGGGACTCCCTCTCACCCCCTTCTCTGGAGGTGCTTTCGGGCACCTTCCCTTTTCCAGCGGCAGTCCCCTCTTTTCTTTCCAAGGGGACTGCAAAGTGCGCCAGCAGGCAGCCCACTGCCGACCGCCCCTCGTGTAAGCGGCTCGGTAAGGCAAACCCCCTTAGGGGGGAGAGGAAAGCCAGGCCCCTTCGGTCGATTCCCTCAAAAGACCTGCTGGCAAGAATATTAAACCTTGCCGGGGTCAAGGCCTGTGCCTCCCCACACAAGACTAGTGACAATACAGCCAACGGGACCTGCGATGTCTTGGGAGGGGATGGCCAACTGGAGGCCCCTTCTGTGACACACATGGTCCTTGAGGGAACCCAGCCTCAGAGAGAGGGGCCTTCCATGGGGGGGGGAATCCAGGCTCCGCGCCAAGCACTGAACTCGAATCCGCCCCTATGCAAGGTCCTCCTCAAACGGCTGAGGGATCCGAGGCAGTACAAGGAGGGGAGGGATCTCCTCCGACAGGTGCCCTTACGACTACCGGGACCTTCTCCATTTCTGAGAGGGACCTGGCTGAGGCCGGTCCATCTGGCGTGGAGGCTTCTGCCGGTGGAGGTGAGAAGCGGGTTCATTCCCCGCCATCCTCTCCTAAAATGAAGAATAAAAGACAAGAAAGACCAAAAAGACTCGGGGCTCCTCTCCATCCACGGGGGCTGCGGGGACGGATGGGTCTGCTGCCACTTTGGTAGGTGACCAAGCCAAGATCGGCACATCCGGCCACTCTACCTTCCTGTGTGCGGAGACCCTGACTAAGACTATGACCAAGAGTGCACAGGGCTGAGCCTCGATGACATCGCGGCCCCTCATTCAGAGGTTACCTGGAGTTTTCGAGCCCGCTGGCTTCAAGCGCTTCCTCGTTATTCGCTCCACTGATGGCACCATGTTTTCCAAGGGCAACATGATCCATCAAAGGAGGGGATTAGCTAGTGCAATGGGTAGAGAGCCGAAGTTGACCCGTTCCTCGGACGGGAGCCTTCTGGTGAATGCGGCGAATCCCAACGAGGCGGCCAAGATAAGTGCTCTTCGGACACTTCATGGCACCCCGGTGAGTGTGACACCGCACTCTACCATGAACTTTGAGAAACTCGTTGACTACTCCATTGAGGACATCACCCTAGAGCTGGCCGACCATGGGGCGGTCAAGGTCAGACGTGTGATGAGAAAACAGGGAGGGGCCTTGAGACCCACCCCTACACTCTTCGTCACGTTCGACTGTGACAAGCTCCCTGAGTCGGTGCGTGCTGGTTGGTACCGCTACCGCGTGAAGGCATTCGTGCCACTGCCGCGGCGGTGCTATTACTGTCACCGCTTCGGCCATACGAATCGCTCATGTAGACGTGCAAAGTCGGGGTCACCCGAAGTCTGTGTAAATTGCTACAAGGTCGCACACGATAAGTCCAAATCGTGTGTGGCCAAGTGTGTCAATTGCGGAGAGCCGCACCCTGCTTCTTGGAAGCAATGTGGTGCATATCTCCTTGAGAAAGAAATCCTGGCAATTCAGGCCCAGAATCGACTCTCATTCCACGAAGCTAAGGACTTGGTCCTGGCGCGCCTGGCTCTGCCTGGGACGTCATATGCCTCAATAGCTAGAAAGGCACCCTCTGCTCCTGGCCCATCCAGGCCAACAAGCACGGTTGTTTCCGCGCCCATTCGGAGCCCTTCCGTTGGCTCTACCCAACCCGGTCGCTCCCCTGGTAAAGCTGGCGGTAAAAAGGGTTCATACCCAGCCCCGGCTACAACCAGGACTCCCCCCTCTTTCCCCAGCGTGACCGTTTCCCGTAAGGCGAAACGGCCACGCGCCTCTACCGAGTCGTTAGACTCACAGGATGCAACACCCCTGAAGATGGTCGCTAGGCCATCTTCCGGGGTTCCTAAAGCTGTCTCCCGAAAGGAGGACAGCAACAAAGGAGCTTCGGCTCCTTCGCCCACGACCTGAGGTGGAGCGGGTGGCCTTAAGGGCATATTCCTTCAATGGAATTGCCGTGGACTCTGGGCCAACTGGGAGGAGCTGCGGAGGCTCGTCTTATCCCGTTTCCCCGTTAGCTATCTTTTTGCAGGAGACCATGCTAGACGCGTGCCCCCTGCCTGCTCTCCCGGGGTATAAGGGTCTTGTGACTCTACCACCACGGGATGGCCGGGCTGGGGGATGCGCGGTTTACACCCAGGCATGATGTCTCCGTTCTTCCTTTCTCTTTAGATACCTGCTTTCAGGCAGTGGCTGTGCAGCTGCACCTGGATAGGAGATATACTATCATTTCTGCGTACATTCCACCGTCAGCTGACTTCGACGCGGGGGACTTCCGCCGCGTCGGGGCACGGTTGCCGAGGCCCTATCTCTTGCTTGGAGATCTGAACGGCAGGCATCCTCTCTGGGGAGATTACTCCATTAATCCCAGGGGACAAGTCCTTACCGATCTGATTGAAGAGCTTGAGATGGGTGTCCTAAACGTGCATGAGTTTACGCATCACTGTCCGAGAACCGCTTCATTTTCTTGCTTTGATCTATCTTTGTGCTCTTCGGATGGACATCCTGATTATGATTGGGGGGTGGTCGATGACCTCCATGGTAGTAATCACTTCCCCATTCAAATATCATTTTAAGGGCAATGGCCGCCTGAGAGACCACCTCGGTGGTGCTTGGCGCGGGCGCGGTGGCCTGCATTTCAGGAAATGACTGAATTCTATATCTCAATCGAGGAGTTTAGGTCGGTAGTTGAGGCCGTTGAGTTCTTCTTCGGCAACCTCATCGCCATGGGCCTGACTGCTATTCCTAGGACGTATGGCCGTTTTGCACGCCGACCACTCCCATGGTGGTCGGCCGAGTGTGAGACGGCCCTCAAACAGAAGCGTTATGCCTATATGCCCTATCAGTTCCGCCCGAACGATTTCACTGTCGCTGAATTTCGTCGGACTAGGGCTAGGTTCCGGTATATTTCGAAGCACGCCCGCCGCTCTTCTTGGCGAGCATACGTGTCTTCACTTAACGGGAAGACCCCTTTAGCTGAGGTGTGGAAGTGAGTCAAAAGGATTCGGGGCAAGTTCTCGCAGGACCCCCCTCCCGTTCTCCAGGAGAATGGGACCGCAATCTCGGACCCCGCGTCCTTGGCGGAATCCTTAGCGACCGCTTTTTTCCGCATTCTCTAGCCCAATCTCTCTAACCTCTTGCGTGTGCAAGTTGATGGAGAAATTGGTAAATGTTAGATTAGCCTTTTTCCTGGACAGCGGAGGCCATCTGTCTTCCGCACAGTGTGGCTTCCGCAAGTTCCACTCCACGTCGGATGCTCTGCTCCGCCTGGAAAATGCCATCTGTGAGCCTTTCCTTCGTAGACAGCACTACGCCACGGTGTTTTTCGATCTGGAGAAGGCCTATGATACCGCATGGCGATACGGTATCATGGAGACTCTCCACACGATAGGGGCGAGGGAACGCCCCCCAATGTTTATATCTGAATTTTTGCGAGATCGTCGATTCCGCGTACGGGTGGACGGAGCCCTCTCCGGCCCAAAGGAGCAGGAAGAGGGTGTCCCGCAGGGAAGTGTCCTCAGTGTCACACTCTTTGCCCTGAGCATCAACGGCATCACCTCGGTGCTGCCGGAAGATCTTTTCGCTACGCTCTACGTGGACGACCTTTCGATCTCTTTTGGCGCGGCCCAGATGCCAACTCTGGAGCGTCGACTCCAACAGGCATTGAACCGCGTCTCTCACTGTGTCGAAGCGCACAGGTTTCGGTTTTCTTTGGCCAAGACTAAGGTAGTGATCTTCTGCCGCCATCCACGGCTTCACCCCGACCCAGATTTGTTTCTTAATGGGGTGCGCCTGGATGTAGTTGAGTCGCACCGTTTCCTTGGTCTTGTATTCGACCGACGCCTCACCTGGGAGGCTCATATTCGCAGCCTTAGGGTCTCTTGTACCCGCGCCATGCATATTCTCCGTTCCGTGACGTTCAGCGCTTGGGGCGCTGATAGGGCCATTGCCCTACTTTTTTATCAATCCTTTGTTCGTTCGAAGCTCGACTACGGATGCGAGTTTTATGCATCCGCAGCCGAGCGTTTATTGCGGAAGGTGGATTCGATTCATCATACCGGCCTTCGCCTTGCGACCGGTGCCTTTCGCACTTCCCCCATTGAGAGCCTGTTGGTCGATGCTGGGGAGATGCCACTCGCTTTGCGCCGCGTGCAGTGCATCACACGCCTGTACACGCGAGCCCAACGCCTCCCTCAGTCGCCAACAGCTCTCGCTGCATCCGCAGCTGATCTCGATGGTGCCTATGCCGCCGAGAGAGGCCAGTCATACCCTAAGCCCTTTGGGTTTAGGGCCAGGAAACTCCTTCGAGAGCTAGATATAGCTCTCGGGCCGGTGGCGCCCCTGGTTCTGCCCAGGATGCCACCCTGGAGGGTACCACATTTGGCTATTTGTCGCCACGCCTCTGCTCCCAAAGCAGTATTGGGTTCGACCTTTTTGGAGCACACATCGTTTCACGCTGGAACCGTGCCAGTGTATACGGATGGCTCCAAGTCCCAAGAGGGGGTCGGCTTCCACGCGGTACCCCTCTGTTTGAAGTCAGCGGGGCTCTACCAGGCGCTGCGTCTGTCTTCACGGCCGAGCTGGTGGCAATACACCAGTCGGTACGGGAGATTACGCGACGTGCCCGGTTCGGAGACCGGATTGTGATCTATAGCGACTTACAAAGCGCCCTGAGTGCTCTCGGTGCATTAGAATCTCCGCATCCCCTGTTTCGCGATATCCATGACGCCACGGTTTTGGCGAGCCGGGAAGATGTCGAGATTATCTTCTGCTGGGTTCCTGGACATGTAGGAATTGCGGGGAATGAGCGCGCCGATGAGGGCGCCAAAGAGTCCGCGAGGACTCTGCCACCGGACCAGCGTGAGGAATCACACTGACTACATGGCAGGAATACGGGCAGCTCTTTGGACTGCTTGGCAAAGAAGATGGGATACAGTCAAAGGGAACTTAAAGTTGCGTGCCATTGCGCCGCGACTGTTCCCATTGACCTATCCCCCAATGCCGCTACGGCTTTAGGTCGCTTTCTGTCGTCTCCGAATCGGACATACTCGTGTGACGCATCGCTATCTGATGGAGCGCTCGCCAGCGCCCTATTGCGACGACTGCGTCGTCCCCCAGACTGTTCGCCACATTCTTGTCAAATGTCCCAGTCTAAGTGATCTTCGCGCACGACATCTGTCCCAGTACCGGGATGGGCGGGGTCGCTACCGCCGTTCCCTTGTACTCGGGATGAGTGCGTGCACATCGACTGGTGGACTTATTGACTTTTGGGGGGAGGCCGGCCTTCTCCATATTATTTAAGCAGGGTTTGTTTTTTGTTTTTGTTTTTTTTTGCATTTGTTTGTTGTTTTTTCATTTTAGGTTGTACGCTCCTGCGCCGGGGCAACCTCCCCTCGACGCAGGAGCTTGCTTCCTTTCCCCCATTTGGGGTGTTTTTTTTCGTTTAATTTTATTTTAAAGTAGCCTAGAACTAGGCCAGTTTTAATACGGCGACTAATGCCCATGTAGGCAGTCGCCAGATGAGCTCTAAAAAAAACAAAAGAAAACTTTGTTTCACTTTGAAGTTCCTTGCTTGCGTAGTTAACTTTCAAAAGTAAATTATGCCAAAATATCAAAGAAACTAAAGATTTTAGTCTTTTGGCTGGTTTGCTAAAGCTTCTGCCTTTGCTTTTACCTTGTGCTCATCTGTTATCTCTGATATTTTAACAAGTACATCATATACTTTTCCAACCTGATAATGAATAGCTTTAACACTATCAATCCGACACTCCCACCTTGAGTCACTCAAGGGCTTCCCTGATAACCCGAGTTCATGTTTGTTAAAAACTGCTCACCTTTTAGTTGATGCCGAGAACATTATGTAGATCCTTTACAAGATCCCCAAAAATGTTATAGCATCTGAACAACACTTGGCTATATCTCTAAGTAACAGGTTAAATTGTAGCATGCACAGAATACAAAGAAAGCTCTTGGATTATCCTGTAACAGTCGTACTTGTACTCTGGATGTGTGACCTTTCATGTTGCTGCCGTTGTCATAACCTTGGCCTCGAATGGCTTTCACCTCCATTTTTAATTCCTCCAGTGTGTTTAATAATGTTTTATATAAATTTTCTCCTGTGCTACTTTTAACCACCATAAACTGCATGAAATGTTCATAAACACCTGAAGGAGCCAAGCTACCATCAGAAACATATCTGATCGTTAGAGACATTTGCTCCTGGTGACTCATGTCTGGTGTGCAGTCTAAAATTATGGCATAGTACTTAGCTGCTTTTACGCGATTCAGTATCCCATTCAAAACAGCTGTAGCCATAATGTCTAGTACAGGAGTCGGCGAACATTTTGGTCTTGTGTGCCAATTCCATTAAAAAAAAGAATTTCTGGTCTTGAGTGCCAAGCGACTATAATGTACATAATCTAACATTGTCAACAGACCTAAGTCGATATGCTTAAAAGATACAGTAAATATTGCGTTAAAAAAAATATATTAAATTTTATTGTCAGAAAAATATGTAATTTTAATATATATACTTTTTAATGTGATCATGTCTTTGCTTAAAGGAGAGGAAAAATCTTTCCATGTGCCAAAGATAGATGCCTCGCGTGCCAGGGTTTGCCGACACCTGGTCTAGTAATTCATTCTGAATATCTTTTTTCTAAATAGTGATTATGAATTTTGTTGGCTTTAACTTTACGTAAATGTTCTTCAAGAACAGGGTCAAACTTTCCAAGCAGATCCACTAGACCTAAAACGTTTCCATTGTGTACACTTTCATTATCAACTTTTTCCTCTGTCGAACTAAATACTAGAGTTCTCTCAGCAAGAAACTGCACTATTGCCACTATCCCTTTGAACACTTGCTGCCGGTACTTTGCATGTTTATTAATAGTTAGCTCACGTTCTTTACCATTGGTCTGTTCACTACAAAGTCTTTGGTATAACTCCTAGAATTGCCATGTGGCTTGCAAATAGTTTTTAGAATTTTGATGCTCATACAGCCTTGTATGAAGAGTAGACCAGTTGTTGAATCCACTTGCTGATAATGCACTGGTTGTGTTCATACTAAAAAACTTACAATAAGAACAATAAATTATAACAGCAAACTGAGAGTATATAATCCAAGGTCTTTCAACATACTCCCCATTTGGAAGTTTTCTCTTACAGTGAAACTTTGTAAAAAACAAACCCTTATCATTTCGGGGAAATTGTTTACTGGAAAATCAGGAGGACCTTTGATTGTTAAATAATCTCTTATATTTTTATTTAAATTCACTGGCCAACTCGCTGGGTCATTATTGATGTTAATTACAACTGTACTTGTAAATGGTCCATCTTTGGCTATAAGTGGATTTCTCACTTTGGCACTGTCTTCTGTTATATCAAGATCGTCTTCGCTTTTTCTAACTTGTTATCAATTTCATCATTGTATTCATCAACTGTAATTAGAGTAATGGCTGTATTGTCATTTTCTGAATCGTTTTTGTCTTCTTCATCTTCACTGCATGGGCGTTTCAAAGGTGGAGAGACAAGAAATTTTGTTATAGCACCTCTATGTTTTTCATTTTCAGCCACCTTTGCTTTGGCCAATGCTCGCTTCTGGTTGCCGCTTAAATAGTTACACCCTCTATCTCTGATTGTGCTTGCCATGATGTAAGGGCTTTTTGTATTATCTTTTCAGAAAAGACAATCATAAACTGAAATGTAAAATTAAACAAAATTATTCACAATGAGAAGTCCCTGGCACTTAAAAAATAAGTATGCACATGTATGAATGTTATAAATAATAACAAAAAAATATTTTTATTTTAAAAGCCTAGCCTCGACTTCACTTCAAACAGTTCGGTATTTCAGAACCCCATCGAGACCATCTGGCGTAAGGCAAAACCGCCGCGCGCCTCCACGGAGTCGTTAGACTCACAGAAGGCAGCAACCCTGAATGCAGTCGAGAGGCCTTCTTCCGGAGTTCCTAAAGCTGCCCCCCCCCTCCGAAAGGAGGACAGCACCAAAGGAGCTTCGGCTTCTACGCCCCTATCCAAAGCTGGACTATATGGCTGGAGACGGTGGATCCTCCAAAGGAGGATCCTTCGATTCCTCGTAGGCGACAGAGCCTTGATCAACCAATTACGCACAGAGTTCTGCCTTAGGAAAGCTGACGGAAATTCCCGTGTGGGTCTTCTTTTTGATGATGGACCCACATCTCCTCCAAGCTAGGCCTGGAAGGCATATTGCTTCATTGAAATTGCCACGGACATCGGGTACCACCTTTTACAATTTCTCGCCACGCTTCTGCCCCCAAAGCTTTTAGAGCGCCGGGAGTATTGCGTTTGACCTCTTTGGAACACACTTCGTGTCATGCTGGATCCGTACCAGTGTATATGGATGGCCCCAAGTGCCTGTAGAGGGTCAGGTTCTACGCCCTATCCCCTCTGTTTAAAGTATTCACGGCTGAGCTGGTTGTACTACACTGTTCAGTACGGGAGACAACGTTTGTACCTGGTTCCGAGACCGGATTGTGATCTTTAGCGACTCACAAAGCGCCCTGAGTACTCTCGGGCCATTTGAATCTCCATACCCCCTGGTTCGCCTTATCCGTGATTCCACGGTTTCTGCGAGCTTGGTAGATGTTGAAATTATCTTCTGCTGGGTTTCCTGCCTTCACTTCCTGGACATGTTGGAATTGCAGAGAATGAGCATGAGCGCGGCGATGAGGGTGCCAAAGAGTCCGCGAGAAATGGGCGACCAGACCAGTGTTTGGCTTTTCCTCACACCTACTACATGGCAGGAATCAAGGCAGCCACTAGGCAAAGAAGATGGGAGACGGCTGAGTTGTACTTAAATTAGTGTGCCATTGCACCGAAACTGTTCATATGGAGCTATACCTCCCCCCATCCTGCCGCGATGGCTTCAAATCGCTTTCTGTCGTCTTCGAGTCGGGCACACTTGCGGGACGTATCGCATTTTATTGCGATGACTGCGTTGTACTCCAGTTTGTTCGGCACATTCTTGTTGAATGTCCTAGACTAGGTGATCTTGGCGTACGTTACCTGTCCCAGTATTGGGACGAGCGGGGTCACTACCACTTGTTCCTTGTACGAGGACCGTTTCTTGTACACAAACTTGTGGACTACCTGAATTTTTGGAGGAGGCTTACTTCCATTGGGTTTTTTTACTCTTTGTTATAGGTCTCACATTCCTGTTCATATGAAGATCCTCCTCCCCACCCCCTAGTAGGTTTGATGGGAGGATCTTCATATGATCTAGCTTCGGCGGGGAGGAACTTCATCATATGATCCATTTTTTGTAAATATTCTGAACTTCACCACTAATAATAATAATAATAATAAGAATATCTTGATTTTAGAAACATGCAAAAACATACCAATTTTATTCAAAGAATTCATATAAAGTTTGACAAAACAAAATGGGGAAGTTCAGAAATAAATGAATATCGAATGCTTTGGATTAAAAATAATAATAATAATTACCGGATTTGTATTGGTTATATATATATATATATATATATATATATATATATATATATATATATATATATATATATATATATATATATATATATATATATATATATATAGTCACATTTTACCCATGTATGTACTCAGTATCAAGAGCACCATGGACCGTGATACGATATCATAGAGACCCTCCGCGAGATGGGGTCGAGGGGACGATCTCTTTTGGTACTCGTACGGTCCAGATGCAAACTCTGGAGTTTCTATGCCAATAGGAAATTTTAGTTGTGTGCTTCGCGCAGCGACTATTCACGTGGAACAATTCCCAAAGGTCTTGAAAGTTTCAGTTCGCTTTCTGCCGTCTTCGAATTGGACCCAGTCGCAGGACCATTTGATGGAGCGCTCATCTGCACCTCAATGCGACTACTGCGTTTTCACCCAGACTGTCCAGCTCATTTTTGTTGAGTGCCCCAGGCTAAGTGATCTTCGCACACGTTACTTGTTCCAGTAACGGGTCGAGAGTGGTCACTACAGCTTGCCCCTCGTGGTCGGGACAGGTTTGTTCACACAAACTTGTGAACTCATTGTCTCTCTGTAGGATGCTGGAATCCTCCATTAAATTTGACACTCTTTGGTGTTGGGTTCATGCAGAGCCGTAGCAACCGCCCCTGATCCTCCCCAGCCGGGGAGGGGGGGACTCTTGAAGGGGCCCCACTGTGGCCAAATCTTTTTCTTTTATTAATGAAAATATAGAATTTTCGAATACACATTTTCTGCAATTATCTGATTTATCAATTCCCTTTCAACTGTGTCATTAATAATAGACCAGAATATTTGGATTACAAGAATATTGTTATGGGTGCCCCTCAATCTTGATTGGGGGGGGGGGGGCAGTAGACATTGGTACAGGTCTGGGTTCATATTCCGGTGCCGTGGCTGGCGTGCCTTCAGCTGTTTCATTCTCTTCTAGTGCATTGATTTTGTTTTATTTTTTGTTGTTGTTTGTTGCTTTTTTTCCTTTGTTTACTGTTTAGGTTTTGTTTTGTCTTTTGTTGCGTTTTTCTTTCTTTAGTCCTTATGTTTTTTTCTTTTGTTCTTTGTTGCTTTTTTCTTTGTTTACTCATTATGTTTTTTATCTTTTTGTTCTTTGTTGCTTTTTCTTTGTTTATTGTATATGTTTTGTTTAGTTTTTTTGTATATAGCCTAATAATTGGTTAAATTGAATGTGGCGGGTTATGCCCTTACATGCTTCATCCCCAAGAGCCGCCGCCTTGATCAAACCTTACAACCAAACGAGGTTATCCTGGAGATCTCCCCCCCCCCCTCCCTGTGTACCTGTGGATTTTGTATAACATGTGTAAGAGTTTGGCATGTTGTAAACGTTGATTTTTGGATGGATACAGCTTTCTGAAGCGACTAGTGCGTGTCCGAGTCAGTGCTAAGGGGGATGATATTTGCGAGGGGGTATTAGATCCGGATTTTGGGGGGGTGGGGGTGGAAGCGTGGTAGGGGGAGTTGGGATGGGGGGCTCTTGGAGTACCACTTTGTAGTCCTGCGCAAGTTTTCGCAGATGATATTACCAAACTTGCATTAAGGGGCAACAGTGTGTGGGATTTCGTGTTTTATTCAGAAACCAACGCACGGAGAACGAGGTGTTATTTAATGAGCACTACCTTACATTTCAGTGTGGGTGATTTATTGCAGTGATTCGAATACATTTCGTTTCTAGCGATAGTGATTTATTTCGTGTCGTTTGTCACGTACAGTTTGGAGCAGACGTTAAAATACAAGTCACCAATGGTGGCCTTTTTAATTATTTACTCGATTAATATTTAATTAATTTATGTGATAGAGTAAATGTTGCTTATTCATTCTAAAAATATTCTCAAAATTTAATTTAAAATGTTCCGAAGGAATTTCAACGAGTGATAAATGGAGATGAAGTAAAAATAAGTCACCTCAATGTGATGACTATCATGTCATCTCTAAATTGACCTAGAAAAGATAACTCTAAGATTACCCAGCAAAGATAAAACATTTATAAACCTAGAGAGTAAAAAGATTTAAGTGGAAATTAAGTAAAAAGAAGATAAATTGTCCGCGAAAGAGGGGTAGGTTTACCTTTTCTTATTTACCTGGAAAAGTAAAATAAAACTATGATGTTAGCAATGAGGTGTAGCCACTTTTATGTCTGGAGGAGGCTCGTTACGCTGACGTTTGTGTCCGCTCATGCCAGGATAGAACCCGGTACCGCAACGTTGGAAGACCAACGCGGTACCCACTCGAGTAGCAAGAGCTTTGACTGATCGCGTAGAGATTCAAGTGTAAGAGTTAGTATAGCAATGAGATGTAGCCACTGCTATACTATTACACGTAAATTTTTACCCTGTCAGTCAGAGCTCTTGTCAGCCAAGTCGATACGATTCTGGACCGCTAACATCGCGGTACTGAAGTCAATCCTGGCATGAGCGGACACGAACCTCAGCGCACATAGAAATCTGGGTGGACGCACAGTGCTCAGCCCTGCAATGGGATAGGTAGATCTTACACTTCTCATCACACACACAACCAATTGCAACTGGTTTTTTTCTCTCTCCTATCTTCGCAGCAGAACACACACACACTCTCTGTTCCAAGGAATGTTGTCGATGGGTATCTATATCCGCATACCTCTGACGCGGAACAGGTCCCTCTTCCCTGGGGTTGAAGAAGGTTCCACCGGAAGGCTGTTTGGTGTCAAAACATAATAATACTTTCTGGCACCTCTCCCCAAAGAGGACCGGTCCCTAGCGCCCTCGGGCCTAGATAAATGCAGGTTGCCGAACCACTACTACTCTTGTCAGTTTATGCATGGCTGATTATTACTAATCTAACCTAATTTCCCCAAACCCAAGTTAGGTCGTAAAAAACAAGCAAACCATTTCACTTAAGCATTTAGCGAGATGAACGAGCGAAGACGAGCCAATTTGTTTCTTTTTAAGATGGCTGATCTCTATTTGATCCCTAAATTGAACACTGGACAAAAGTTTATACACACATACTACAAAATAATATTTAAATACCCCTCACTTTTACCTTTGGTAGTAATTATAGTACTTTCGCAACTCGTCCTTATACAGGTTAATCCGAAAGTCTTGTCACCCCTACCGAGAAGTAATAAAAACATTAGAAGATCAATCTATTAATATCAAACAAATGTAATGATTTTACTGTATTCACTTTCATTGACACGCTCACATATAGAGAAGGTCTGTATGGACATCAGAATGCACACGATCATGTGCACATACAGTCGCAATCAGCCTCTCTTCCACACTGCAGGAGCTCGTGTCAGCCATCTGAAATAGAAAATTAAAACTATATTTACACGGGGTGAGAAGACTTATCGACCACACATTTTCTACCGGGTTCAAGTTTGGAGTCTATGATGGTAATTTTAAATACCATTTTGGGGTGGGGGGGGGGGAAATTCAGACCTTTTCTTTACTACATAGGCCTCATGTTTGGGTTTTTTGTCTGGTTGAGATACTGACTACTACTCAATTTCAATGTTCTTGGTGATGGTAGAAGGTTTTCATTAAAAATAACGAAATGCTCTTCTTTCGTCATTGTTTAATCGATTTTAACAAGTGTTCTTTTAACATCTGCAACTTAGGGCCCCTAAAAAATCATGCTTCCTTCATTGTGCTTTGATGGGTGGGTATCGTGTTTTATGGAAGAAGCGATTTATCAGCTTTGCACTCAATATATCATTTGCAATTATAAAAAAATAGTGTATTTTCGTTTCGTCAATCTTTAATACTTAAATTCTTTCTAAATGCCTTAGTAGGATGCAATTACTTTTACAGCAGTGAGAGTTGTACGGAGATATGGATTATATCTCGCCCCGTAACCGTGAAATCATTTTAGTTTATGGATCTCTTACAATGGCGTCTCTAAAACAACTCTAGGTGTAGCCTAACCTTTACATATGCATTTTTTTTTTTTGTTAGTGGCTGTGAGTTGAGTTTAATGTTCTTTAGAATTGTTCGGATAAAATTCGGAGTTAATATAGGATTCCTTCTACTGCAGAGTTTCCACTGCTGTGATAGGCCTATATACTCGCGCTTTGTTTTCTGAATTGTCTCGTGAGATGTTTATTAAATTCATTGGCTCTTTATCTATACGTGTTTCCGGCGTCCCGAAATGCAATAAAACGCTTTCTTATGTCGTTGTTTTCTTGCTCTTGTCTTTTCTGAGATGTGGCGAAAATATAGATTAACAATCGAAGGAAGAAAGTAATCTCCTTTACATCGAACAGAATTCCGTAGCTTATTGTGGAAAAGATTATATTTTTGAACAAGCTTAATTTAGCAGGAGTACGTGTAGATTTGACTAATTGTTTCCCATTGTTTGGCTTAGATACATAGACGATATCATGTGTTTGTGGCAGGGTTGGCACGATTAAAATCAAATTATTTTAATCAAGCGATTTTAATCGATTATAATCAGACAAAAAAATCCTCGATTAAAATCTTCCTTTTTAACAAATTCAAATATACATAAATTATGCGTATATGGCAAGGTTGGCGATTTGGGGGATTTGAAAAAAATCAAATAGATAAAAAAAATGACTATTTTTTCATGTTTTCTATTTTTTGATTTGATTTTTTTATTTATATGATTTTTAGATATTTATATCTTTTTTTTTGTATTTTTTCTACATGTATTATACCTTAAAAGCAACAGGAGCCACTGGGATACATAATGTTTATTTCATGCAATCTCTACTTGCAGAAATGACAGATCGGGCTGAAAGTTGTGTCAAAAATCAAAATGAATGAATTAGTGCCAATGCCATCCTTTAGTTTTTTCTAAACCTCCAAACCATATATCTTTTAGTTTGTTTACTTCTAAATAAAAAAAAAGATAAAAAATAAAAAAGAAAAGTAGATTAAAAAATAAAATCATGATTTTATACAAAAAAATCAATTATTAAATAATTTGATTAAATCAGTTTAATTTAATCATTTTTTACCATGATACATGACTAGGTAAAAGGTTGATTAAGAGTGTGATACTTCTATTCTGATTAAAATATGTAAGCTACCAGTTACTAACACTAGCATCTCCCAAATAATCTTTGATTCTTAAATACTATAACTGTTGATAGCACTGCCAGAAACAACTTAAATGAGAAACTTTCAGCTACTGAAATTAGAACTTATAAATCTAAATTAAGTCCTAGAAATTAAAGAAAATATTGCTAAGAATTATTATAAATATAATAATAATAAATGTTAATGATTTTAATAACAAATTTCTGATTTTTTCCAACCCTGGTTTGTGGCCATTTCTAATTATGTACATGGTTGACTCATTTACCATAATTCTTTGGTTTCTTCTATCAAATTTAGCCTCGAACTTGGGAAAAATAGGGGCCTCCTGTTTCTCCCTCTTTTAATTCACAGAACTCCGTCTTGTTTTGTATTTTAAGTCTACCACAAGCCTACCAACTCTGGTTCTTATATTCACTTTTATTCTGGTCATAGTGACAAAGTCAAACGTTCTGTATTCATTTCATTCTTTCTCCTTTGGCTGCGGGTCGTTATCCCGGAATTCCTGGATAATGAGTTTGTCAGGATCTTTGAAAACGATTACAACCTTTGTTGTCCTCAGAAATTTCTGGCTACATGTTTAGAAAAATTTCTATATAACCCGCCCCCCCCCCCGCCCCATTTAATTATAAGATTTCTTTATTTTTACATTTCTCTGGTGCATTTTCCTTTCCTTCCTACCTCTTGAATTGTATGAATATTTTGGTCGTATTTAAGTATGAGACCACTATGTACAAAATGCTGGTTCAACATAATAATAAAAATATAAGGGGAGTCTATTCTGTTGATTGTCACTTTTGCCCTAAGCGCTACTTTGGGAAAACTGGTCAAATCATTAACTGTCTGTTTAAACCAACACAAATACAATGTAAAAAGAGGTGAACTTAATAGCGCTTTCTTTGTTCATTTGTCTCAAAATGATTATCCTATCAATTGGAATTCTGCTAAATATATTAACCATTCAGAAGACTATGTTTAGCACAATATTGTTGAATGCTACTACTTCTAATTTTAATATTTCCCCTGGTCTCTTTAAACTTTATCATATCATAAAAAGCTTATTTTAAATTATATATATATATATATATATATATATATATATATATATATATATATATATATATATATATATATATATATATATATATATATATATATATAAACAGGATAACCAGGGTAGAGCCGAAGATACCTCGTAACATTTATTGCAAACGTTTCAGGATTATAACTAATCCCATCATCAGTGCTAAAGAAAGAATACAAAATACCGATTAAATTATACATAAAACGTTTTCTAACACATGCAAAAAAATCATGAAACATGAATATTAAATTTGAAACGAATTGGAAATGCGGAGAGGAAAAAAAACACCAAGGAATTTATATAAAATAGGAAAATAACTGACAGTGGATTTTATTCTTGCAAAACAATGTAAAATTATTTAAATTCGAAACACCCCAAAATTAAATTTTCCTGTGAACTCGAGAAAAATAATAGCACACCGTTTTTTGACGTGAAGATTAGCCGAGTAGACAATCACTTCACGTCAAATGTTTATTGAAAACCCATTTTTTCAAACCTTGGTTTAAGTTGTTTTATATTCTGTGATTTTAAATTCAAAATTAATGCCATCAATACCTTCCTTCATAGAGCATATAACTTATATTCAACCCTTTCGGCCCTTCAGCGAGAATTCGAAGTCTTAACAAAATTCTTTGTCTCCAATGGATACCCCAAATCGCTGTTTCAGAAACAAATTATTCTATCTCTCAATAAAAAATATTCGACTCACCACTACAAACTATTAATAAATTTAATGTCTTCTTTTCCTTACCATACTTTGGTTACTAATCCGAAAAACTTAAAAAAAAGAGTTGTAAAAACTGTTAAATTCAGCCTATCCTCAATTATTACCATCTATTGTTCTCATTAATGACTTCAGACTGGGATCATTATTTAAGTTCAAAGATCAACCACCCACCAATCTGCAATCTAAAATTATATACGTTTTTCGTTGTACGTGCAGTAGCACTGTATCATATGTGGGGGCTTTACTCCCTCTTCATGCAGCATATTGGGTAGATCTGAAAGAACTGGCCCACACCTTTCAAAACCTGATCCATTCGAAAGCATCTGTCACAATGTGGCTCTAGGGCTACACTCGAGAACTTCACGATATTAATAGGGCGAGAAACATCTCAGACCTGTACCTGCGAGAGTCAATTTATATTACAAAACGTCAACCCAGTCTAAATAATAACTCATTATCTGTTCCATTAAATATAGTCACATATTAACAAACATGTCAATTTGTTAAATTTTGATTGCGTTGTGGGATTATTGTTGCTGGTTGGTTTCTGTTATTCATTGTTCATGAGTGCGATTGTTCGATGACGGTGGAGCCTCTTGGTCTATTGTGCTGTAAGTTTAGCCAGGCAATACAGGCATGCTGAGGAATGTTGAAATCGACCCCTATGAACCTAAAAAGAGGTTGAGAAGCTATGAGACTTGCGCTAGTTTGGGAGAAAATTCCCTGGGCATTTGGGGATGATATAATGATGGGACGTAGAAGTTGATGTTAAATGTGATTTTGTTGATTTCGATGCCTATTGATTGCATTGTGGCCATTTCATAAGAGGCTTTGTGTGTATCTGGTGGTATTTAAGAATGGAATGTCTTTGGGAAGTGAGGTGACTAAGCTCTGGTGTACTGGGTGTACATCGTGTCTTATTGTGGAGTTGTGGAAGGTTTTTAATCGAGATTAGGTGGAGGAAGTGGGAGTTACTTGGGATTTCTAGATTATGGCAATGTGATTATTATTTTTTTGTAATTCTTGCTGCTTGTTGTGGTTGCCGTTCATGTTGAATAGATAATATTGATTGGGAAGGAGGTGGGGGCGGGGGCTATGATTGTTGAAAGAAGTAGGTGTGCGCATGGATTTCAGATCCACTTGGAGGCATAATTGTTTAGGTAGTGTAATTGGGTGTATCGGAGATGGTATTGTCGGTTTCAGGCGGGTCTATGCAGGCGAGAGAGCCAGGATTCTGTTCTATGTCTCCAGGAAAGGTGAGGAGGAGACGGGTGGCCGCTGGGTCCCCCCCCCCTCAAAAGGAAAAAGATAGTTGTATAAGAAGGAGGGAGGAGTGAGATGGGGTGAGGCCCCCTGGTCAGCCCATGCCGGACAAGAACCTGAAGCAGCGTACATTTCCATGGATATGGGGAATAATTATTTCGGCCTTGGGCAGGTTTGATACGCCGCGTCGAGTCGTCCTTCTGCCTCCTTGCAGCCTCCGTCTCTGAGCACGCTCGCCACGGGCAGAGGCCGGTCCTAAACTGAAGCTGCCGTGGATGATTTTAAAATCTTAGGTAATTCCCAGAATGAGCCAAACCTCAGATTCCTTGAATTAATATCTAAATAAGTTGAAAACAAAGCTCTTGCACAACTTTTATTGACAATGATTTACAACGAAATAATGCAGCTAAAGAAACATCAATGTACAATGTAATCACCTGTAGCGCCTAACTGCAAGGTGGAGTAGAGCCATCAAGGAACCTCACAAATGGGCCCCCCCGTTGGCCCTATGGAATCTTGAAATTGGGCACACAAATCGAACAATTAAATAATATACCATCCTGTAATAATGAATTAATGTAAGACAAAACAAATACTTGTAAATAATGTAAAATTACAATTTAATAATTATATATGTATCAATGTAAAGAAGAAAGCAAGTGAAATCGTTGTGCTCCCAGCAAACGTACAGATACACATACATTAGGAAAGAGATGTGAGCTGAAGGTCGGGCCTCAGAGATTTTAAAAAAAACGGTGGAAACAGCTGTGTACACATAAAACAGACTCTGATCTGACCCGCCAGAATTTATATGAACCCGTGAAAGATAAAATTAATCTTGCTATATTGGTTGATAAAGCACAGCTAGGTTCCCAAAGACAAATACTATCTTGATACACAAACACCATTTGATCAAACAAGCTCCGCCCAGCAGTCTTAGTAGAGAACACACGCACGTATCTTTGATCCGATAAGCTCCGCTCCTCGTCAAATTAAAAGAAACCACGCCCCCTTAATTGGCGTTAGTATAAATAAACGGGCAGAAACATTCTCACTGTTATTCTCATTACGATTAATATATTATTAGCATTATTATTATTAGTAGTAGTAGTATCAGCAGTCAGTGCCTCGTCCTCAATCCGTCCTTCCATAGTTCCAACAATCTGATGCAGAAGGAGACTTACAAGAAACACAGTATTAACACTGATATTCAGCCAAAGACGTGAGCACACAAACGAACCTAGGAAAACTCAACAATTTCATTTGCCCGAACTGAGATAGCCTAAAGCCTAGATTATGGCCTACAAAACCACCATTTTTTCTTCTGAATCCTTCCTTCTGTCAAGCAGGGCTGGATTTAGATTTGATGAGGCCCTAAGCTATTTGAGATAATAGGGCCCTTTTGATGTCCTATGTCGGCGACAAATTGTCGCTTTTTTCGTGTTTAATATGTTATATGGTAATTTTTTTACCTAATAGATATCTAAGCCATTTACATTTGACATAATATGTATTTTATAAAAGTAATTGTTGAATTGAAATACAATTAAAAAGAGATATATTAATAGTGAAATAATTATTAACCTCTAAATTAAGATGATTTTTATTCATAACAAACTTAATAATGCAAAAAATTTGGAAAAACAACAAAAGTTCTTTTAGAAACACAATTTATAAAGACTAATTATTAATTGTATAATTTTATCAAGATTTATTGTATACTGTGTATAAAAGAGAAGACAAACATGATCTCAACTAAAATACTTTCTTCCTTGCCTTTGCCAGAGCAAAGTCACTGATGATATCATCAAATGATCAACTGCGTAGTTTGTCCCTCTCTCTGCACCAGAGACTGAGGGAACGTAATTTATCTTGAGTCATTGTTGTTCTAAATTCATTTTTTATCCTCTTCAGCTGAGAAAAGGATCTCTCTCCAGAGCAATTTGCAAACATCTTACTAAGGAACATTCTCAAAATTGCTTCTGCATTAGGAAATGCACACCCCGTTTTTTTTCTTTAATTTTATGGGGGCCCCAAGAAATTAGAAGTAAAATATATAATCGGCAAAACTGTGCGCTATGTAGGTTTTTTGTTTTTTTTATCGTATATTTTTGAGATGCACACCCCTTTTTTTCTTTAATATTTTTTGGGGGGTCCCAAGAAGAAAGTAGGGGCCCTAAGCTATAGTTTGTTTAACTTATACGTAAATCCGGCACTGGTGTCAAGCAACAACCAGGTTACCATTCGAACTCATCCTACAAGCGGATTATCCGAAAAGAACACTTTGGAGTCAGACCAAACTCGACTGTAAGGTCGCCTTAACCTTAAACCTTAGCCCGTCACCTATAAACTGGTGACGCCCGCCCGCCACCGTTATTTTCGAGCACTTGCTTCCAACGATGGGATGGTTCGTGGATGCTTTTCTTGTAAAAATGAGTTCGTCATAATTTGCGAACGTTTTGCCATTCAAAAAGTTCCCGGAATTGATGGTAGTCTGGCGAGTACGGTCGGTGAGGGAGAACTTCCCACCCCAGCTATTCTTTTACGGATATGATTTGCAACGTGTGGTCGGGCGTTATCATGAAGAAACATGACTTCAACCCACTCTGGTCGTTTCTGCGCAATTGCAGCTGCCACCTGTTGCAGTTATTGACTGTATAATTGAGCGTCGATAGACTTTAGGGTATCATATAAGTGTCCGACTAATTACTGTGAAGTGAAGTGGCTTATAGTCTTTCCTAGGCCTCGCTTGAGAGTGTATAATGACCTAGTCTATATACATAGGCTCTAGATTACTGTGCACTTTCAAGCGATGCCTAGGAAAGACTAGGCTACTACACATTAACTAGTTATACACCTTGTACAAATCTAGAAATAAATAAACTTTAAAAAAATATGCGGGAACTTTGTTGCCATCCTAATATATTAAGTCCCTTAGGCTAACAATTAACAATGACCTCACTGTCCTTCGTCTACGTCGCATCTATTTTTTCTCCCTCATCCTTTTTTTTTCTTTTCATCTTTCATCCTCTTCTCCATATCTGATTATTCTTGCTCCCAATGATATTCTTTTATATTTTTATAGTAAATTTACCTGCTATTTGTCGACGAATTCAACTGATTAATATATACAACTAATCTACATTTATTCCGTTGGTTTGGTCAAGAGATGAGCATATTTTGCTCGTAATAATTTCACCTCGTCTGGAGTCGTGCCTTTTGATCCAAACTGTATCTCTCTAGGTGTGTGGCTGGAAGATTCTTGTCATAAGCGAGTCTAAGGAAGATTTATAGCTTGAAGAGGTTGACGGTGCATTCCTTGGTTTTTCCATATGAGGTGGCTGCAGTGAGTGCTCGGTGTGTGTTCTCTTAGACCTGCGTCTACATTAGGGATGGGCAATAATTTTAAGTAGCGGACCACATTGAAGCTTATGTAGTAAAGTTTTGCGAGCCGCACTTAAACAGCTAGATGCAAATTTCGAATGCATATAAACCAATTGCAATTACATTTGTTTGCATATACTACATAGTCATAGAAATAGCTACACATTAATAACTAAGGGTAATTTTTGTTGGCATAGTTTTTCCAACCCTTTTAAACTGTTTGCAGACTTATATCAGAGTGGGGACTTACAGCTTAACGTGGAATCCGAACCACAATTAATTATTGACGTAATATTACCAAATTTCAAAAATGACCAAAATATAAAATTAGGTCTATTTGTTGGGGAACGCAAACCATTAAAATTTCAAAGGCGTTCTAAAATTCGACAAAATTAGCGTATAAGGTGAGATTTTTGGCAACATATTCAATAATTAATTTTCATTATTTTGTCGAATTCTGAAATGAAACACGCGGGCCACATGAAAAGCCTTCGCGGGCCGCAGTTTGTTCACCTCTAGTTTAGACTGCCACCGAGCACAGTTGGGTCGTTTTTATACGTATACCATTTATTTAGTGAATTTTCCCAGATTCTTCCGTCTGGCTAGCCCCGAGTACGGGTGAAAGAGGACGTTAAACCACTTAAAAAAACCCTTAGGGTCGAAGATGCTATACCAATCCTTTTCATCCCTGCTAAGGAATGTTTTTTATGTTTTCCTGCGGGTTACGGCCTTCGCCCAGAACAAACATCGCCTTAAGTTTAGCGACGTTAAGCCACATTTGGTGTGGTTAGTCGCCGGATAGAACACCAGCCACCCTTAGGTCTGGAATGCCACTGAGATAAGCTGCAGACGGTGCAAACTGGGAATAAATCCTTACAAAAACAGAAAGGGAGGTGGGGGGAGCTTTCCTTCCTTTTTGTCCTATTCTTTCTGTTTTCCCCTTACTCCCACCCCTACCCCCAGCTCCATCTCCTCCCCTACCCCCACCGCCACTCGGCCTGCCTGGATAGTTCCAATCAGAAGCTAAATTTCCAACTATTCTTTAATTTCGTCCCCCTTGAGAGGGGGGAGGGATTTAATTGCGAACATAGGGGGGATATTAAATTGCTAGTTTAGTTAAAATGGTGGTAAGGTTACCTTACACAGGCTTTTATTTCCCTCTTTAATAAAGGATTCAAATTCAAATTTGGGGGTGGGGGTAAAGAGTCTTCACCCCTAAACCCCCCGAATGATGCTCACCTAACCCCCTTTTTTGCCAAAGCTTTGGGGGATGAGGTTCAATTGCAAAAACTTTGAGGGGATGCTAAAATGGCTACATTAAAGGGGAGGGGGGTGCTAAAGCAATCCAATTACTTAAAGAGATAGATTAAGGCGTCATAAAATCATCCCAGGAGTGCACGAATAGATTCCTCGAAACTATACACAGGAATACAATTCTGTTTGTTAGTGCGTCTGTGTGTGGGTGGTGGGGTAGCTGTGCGGGGGTGAGTGATTGGGGGGAGTGTTAGTGAGGGTGACGTTAAGGGAGGTGGGAGTGGGGGTAGCGTTGAAATTTATGTTCTGATTTATAACTTCGATGATTGCTACGACCTTGCTTTTTTCCGGTGAAGTTGCACGAATGAGCTAAATGCTATACGAAGGAGCTTTATTCTAGCCATGGCTGAGGCGGGGGAGAGGAGGATGAGGTTGTTATTCGTCTTCGGAGCCGACGGGGGGGGGGGGAGCTGATATAAGGATGAAGAACTGAACAGTGAACAGAGCCTGTGTTATCCGTATATACATCCATGAATAAGCGTGTACAAAAAGAGTGAAAATGTCACAAGTTGCATGCAAGGAAGGTTACGTGACGTTATTATTTTAACAAAAGAACAGAGATGGAGGAAGGGGAAATTTGTGTTAGATAGGCGCAAATCCTCCTGCTGGTGTTGAGGACTAGTGACCAGGCAATCTATATATCGGCTGCCATGAGGGCGTTACGTAACGTGAAGCAACATTGACTTGAGAGAAGGATGGGGGGGGGGTCTGATTAACCTCCATTACAGATTTCCTTCGAGAGCACTCTCTTAATGGACAGCGAATTGATTGCACACACCTAGCGGTACATGCTTACATACACGCCACGTACGGGCGCAAACAGTACACACGCACCAAGGGCGTATGTTAATTCGATCACGCTTGTTTGGGGAGCGATTCTAAAAAGTAGATCAAGTAAAGACAAAATCTCCCAAAAGGACCAAGGACCAGATTAAAAGGATTCTCGCAGGAGGCTTGTCATAGGTCAAGTTAGATCTCCTGACCTCCGTTTGCTTTCCGTGTCTCGAAAAGGATAGCGGATAGCACGAAAGGCCACTCTGCAATTGGGCCTTGCAATATGGGTTGCAATAAATCTCGTAAGAGTGACTAGTTTCCTTACGACAACAGCTACACTTGGCAGAATTAAATCAACTATTTGGAGGTTCTGGATATCAAACTGGGCGAAACAAAATTATCTTTACTACTCTACAAGCAAAACTAAAATAATGGACATGAAAGATAAATGCAAAGGAATAACTGGGCGAATAGTTTTATAATGTTGGCTCCAGGTGTGAGTATACACAAGCGGCCCCACGCGACCGACAAAGAGGACTCCAATTCCGGGTGGATCTGCCACCAAAAGATTTTGCTGCTCGAGAGGATCGGGGGTATGAGCGTCGAGCTCGATTACTTTCCAACAGCACTGGTTGGGTTTGCACTTAGGGCCGATTAGTACTCGGCCTGTTCGAAGTTATGACGGAAGATACAACCTGTCTTCCAGTAACCACTGCGAACCTCGAAAGTAGGGATAGAGGGAGTATTTTGCTGGGAGGAAACTGGGCTTGAATATGACAGCGTATAAGTTTCTGCCCTCTTTAGGGTATGGGGGGGAGGAGCGAGAGAAACAAGCTATAAGGAGGGACAAAATAGACACTCGTAAGGCTAATGCAAGCAATCAGGGCACGGGGTCGTATTTTAATAGTTATGGCCGGGTCTGATTTAAGTCTGGAATTATTCGGAGGCTATGAATGTTTTAGTCAATATTTAACATTTATCACAACTTAATTCCCGCCTACACTAAGCCAGCAATAGAATCTGCAAAATACTAATTTTGCTTTACTATTTATACACAGCCGCCGGAAGTGAATTTTAGGCAGTTCACGACATCTCGCGGAACCTCCCATTGTTACAATTAGACTCCTTATATAGGACGTCTTATTCGAATGGAAGTTAAGTGTCTTCAAAAGAAGCCGATCCCATTAGTATATTTTGGACTCGAATTTTGCCCGACTGCTGTACTAAATTAGCTAATCTGCTATAATTGATGCGTAGCATTCCCGTCTTACGTCTCTCTCTCTCTCTCTCTCTCTCTCTCTCTCTCTCTCTCTCTCTCTCTCTCTCTTTCTCTAACAAGGCTAAAAATTTATTCGAAATGTTTTTCTTTACTAAATTTATTTTGAAAAAAGAGAAATTAATAACAAATTTATAAAATTGAATCGAAATGTATTAAATTATAATAAAGTATAATAAAATACTAATATAACCTAACCAAGTGAGTGGAAACTGTTCATTTGTGGTTTTCAAGCCGCAAAATTTATGGAGGTGTTTGGAAATTCTCTCTCGCTTCCACTCTCCCGTTTACTTCTTAGTCAAGTCAAGTTACATAGTCACAGGGAGCCAGCAAAGACTACTTAGTCCACTCAAAAGCCAGTGGACTAACTGAACCAAACGCCACTAGTAAAGAGAATCCCTCCCCAAACCGACTAACCAAAAACAATCCTTTTCCTTTTCTGTTAGGAAAAAATTGCATCTGATGTTTAAAAAAAAATCCGGAGAAAAATAACATTTTATTTCGTTTTCCTCCTCAATTCCTTTATTCTTTTGATAAAATATTACTGCTAGGACGTTTCTAATCTTCCATAATTTTTTTTATATACGTAACACGACAATGACCTAGCATGGAGTCGCCAGATGAGCTCCTAAAATAATTGAAAAAAAAAAATAATAATAGGCAGACAAAATCTTTCCTTTTCATATAAAATAACACTGTTGTTTACTTCCACGCAAACAAATAAGCGTGACGTATGATCCCTAGAGGAAATTAGGATTCTAACCATAGAGTAGAGGAAAGACGGGGGAAGGTTTTGTCGAGTTAAGATAGATAGATAGTAGTGTTAAGGAGAGGCTATTCTGTTACTCAACATTTCGACATGTTTGATTTCTATCTAATTGTTAGACAGGGACGGAAATTTTTGTTGCTGTAATTGGTGGCGGACCAAGAAATGAACCTTGCGAGACACTCTTACAAAAGGCTTCGCTCCCCCCCCCCCTCCTCCTCTTTGTGTGTGGGCGGGGGGGGGAGGTTCAAGGACGCATTTATTATGAAATTTTAATTCTTATATCTCCCCTTCTCCCTCAATCCCTCTTTATCTCTCTCTCAGACACAAACACACTCCTCCCCCTCTTTTTTCCTCACTTTCTCCCCTTTACCATACAACTCGCCTCTCCAATTCATTCTCCCGCTCTCTCATTCTCTCTCCCCTCTCTCCGATTACTTGCCTCCTCTCTCTCGCTCCTCCCTCTCTCTATCCCCCTCTATTTTCCTCTTTCTCTCCCTCTCTATATCTTATCCTCTCTCTCTCCCCTTATTCCTCCTTCCACCTTTCTCCACCCCTCATCCCCACCACCTCCCCTCCCCCATTTTCTCTCTTCGATTATTTTAATTCGCATTAATAATTTGGCCCCGTTCCTGAACTCGGGCCAATTCGAGCTGACAATCTTGAGAAATTGATTGAGTCAAGTTTTGACAAACTTAAAAAGATTCCCATTCCAAGTTTTACTTTAAAACTCGTAAAGTTGAGTTCGATTCGAGAAATCGAACCTATTTAGGTGGATTTCCTCGTTGGTTTCTGTCGCTTTCACTCCAATTTGAAGGTCTTCTTAAAGCCTTTTCCCAGGAGTCTTTCCTTTTTTCCTTTCTCTTTCAAAATGGCAGGTGAGAATTCCGTTCCCATCCTTACGGAATTCCAACAGGAAGCCAGGAAGCCAGTCGTTTACAGTCGTAGGTAATTACGCCAAAGATCTGTATTTAAATAAGGAACAGGTGCGGATCCAGGGGAGGCTAATGGCCTGAAGCCCCCCGAAAAAAATCAGACTCGTTTATGTTTATATTTATTTTTTAAACCCATACTTGTATTCTGCTATTCAGAAAGAGTTATGAAATAATATAGAATATATAAAACAGTTTTTTAAACCGTTGCGATCGAATGTATCTTATATGATACATGCATAAAATACAGGTAAATTACAAAAATAATTATTATTAAATTCCGTATTTTACCTCAGCTGACATCCAAAAACCGCAATTCATAATTTTCTGATGTGTGGAAAAAATTTGGATCTGAGAGAGTTCGTGCTCACTCCTTTATGAGATGCTGTTATTAATTATATCAATGCTGTGTAAGATAAACATTAATTATCATCAATGCTTTCTCTCAGACTGCACAGAGGGCTGAATTCAGGTTAGCCCTCAACCCCCTAAATTCTTATCCTGGATCCGCCACTAAGGAGCTGGGGCTAAATCGGAGTCGAAAGACTGAAGTGTATTCAAAGATTTGAGGGTAAATTATTCGTAATTTTAATGCCTACCACTTTCCCAACTGTTCTTTTTTCTCAATTCATCAACGTATAACATGAATCCGACGCCTTAATCGAAGTCTTGATCTTGGAATGTGAGTGCTAAAGCGTTTGTAATTCACTTTTGGCTTTCCCAAAAAACACATCTCGACTTTTTACATATTTGGACCAGTTCATTTTTTCACCACAACTGCGAGGCCAGCGCCTCACTCAGTCGCCAACGACTCTCAATGCATCCGGGGCCGAGCTCGAGGCTGCCTATGCCGCCGAGAGAGGCCAGTCATATCCGAAGGCTTTTGGGTTTAAGGCTGGGAACTTCTTCGAGACCTCGGTATATCTCTCGGGCCGGTGGCGCCTCCGGTTCTGCCCAGGAAACAGACTGGAGAGTACCACCTTTGACTATTTATCGCCACGCTGGGGCCGTGGCCGCGTATATGGATGGCTCTAAGTCCCAAGAGGGGTCGGCTTCCACGCCGTATCCCCTCTGTTTGAAGTCAGCGGGGATCTGCCAGGCGCTACGTCTGTCTTCACAGCCGAGCTACTTGTGATTTATAGCGATTCACAAAGCGCACTGAGTGATTTCAGGGAATTGGATTCTCCGCATCCCTTGGTCCGAGATATCCATGATCCATGGTTGTTGCAGGATGAGCGGATGTCGAGATTATCTTGTGCTGGGTTCCTGGACATGTATGAATTGTGAGGAATGAGGGCAGAAATCAGGGCAGCTCTACGGCCAGTCTGGCCAAGAAGAGGGGAGACGGCCGAGGGGAACTTAAAGTTGCGTGCCATTACACCGCGACTGTTCCCATGGACCTACCCCACAATGCCGTGACGGCTTCAGGTTGCTTTCTGTCGCCTCCGAATTGGATACACTCGCCATTTGATAGAACGCTCTCCTCGACCTTACTGCGACCACTGCGTTGTCTCCCAGACTGTTCGGCACATTCTTTTTGAATGTACTAATCTGAGGCATCGTCGCGCACGTTACCTGTCCCAGTACCGGGATGAGCGGGTCGCTACCGCTTGTCCCTTGTACCCGAGACGAGTTCGTGCACACAGACTTGTGGACTTTTTGACTTCTAGGAGGAGGTTGTTCCTCCTCCATTTTATTTGACTCTCTTTGGAGTTGGTCGCATGCTCTTCCGCCTGGGGTGGAGGCGGACCTCCTGCGACACCGGACTGTACTTTTTTCCTCTCCTTCCTTTTTTCCTGCTTGTTTATTTGTTGCCTTTGGTTTTGTTTCAGATCCATTTTTTGTATCTTTTGCTCGTTTTTTTTTTTAATCTATCCAAACATTAGGCCATAAGATGATTACAGCGACTTATGCCCTAGTAAGCAGTCGCCAGATGGTCGCTGAAAAAAATCACCACAACTGGTAGTTGTCCTCCCACAAGCAGAGAAAGGACGATATTTTAGGACATGTAGCCGCACAATTTTACCGTATCAAGAATAGGGAACTCAAAATTACTCATGTCAAAAATAACCAACCTAAAGCAATTAGTTTGTTCTTCTTCACATTATTTAAGCGCCTTCAACGTTTTCCGGGGCTAAATTATTCTGAATCTATATATGAGTGTTCTGCCTGACTATTTATGAATAATAAAATAAAATAATAATAATAAGACATATAAATAGATATAATTATATATATATATATATATATATATATATATATATATATATATATATATATATATATATATATATATATATATATAAATTTATACAGAAAAAGAAATATTCAAAAGCATAAATTGTCAAGTCAAAAAGTGAGTAAAAATTGATGCTAAAAAATAAGCATGACAGAGATGCCCTCAACACCAGGGCAAACTCCTTAGTAATCTTTCACCCACCTATTTCTACCACTATCCTACATTTTCACCAATCTTTTTTGCATTAATCATTCAAACAATTTATGTTTTTCTGTTATGTTTTGGGGTGAGTTAAATGATTTTGACATTTTCACTCAGAACCACCTTGTTTATTTGCAGATATTTCCCCCAGCCATTGGAATCGTACTGAAACAACAACAAAAATGGTGTGATTGTGCGTTGACATATAGATTTGTTACGTCATTTGCTAAACCTCATCGCATTTTGCGTTTCCTAGTGGAAATCCAGCCTTATGGGAATTTTCCCATGATTAGCGTTGGATTTCCCTCGAAGCTTGCAAAGATAGACACTTCAAACCCCTAAAAAACTCCACCTAAAATTACAATACCTAGGCCCAAACTCTCAACCCCTTGTTGATTGCTCGTTTGTGTTACATTCGAACCATAGCTCTTCTTTGCCACCTAACTAGGTCAGAAACAAGAGACGCGAATTATATATTTGTCAAACTGTTTTCTGGTATCCTTACCTCCTTTAACAAACTTTAGTTTGGGCAAATTTTTGGTATTCTTACCTCTTGTAGGTAACTTTAGTTTTAGCAAAATTCTGGTATCCTCATCTCCTTCAGCTAACTTTAGTTTTGGCAAATTTCTGATATTCTTACCTCCTTTAGGTAACCTTAGCTTCAGCAAATTTTCTGGTAATCCTTACCTACTTTCGGTAACTTAAGTTTTGGTAAATTTTCTAGTATCCTTACCTCTGTTAGGTTACTTTAGCTTCAGAAAATATTCTGGTATCCTTACTTCCTTTAGGTAACTTAAGTTTTGGACAAATTTATGGTATCTTTACCTCTTTTAGGTAACTTTAGCTTCAGCAAATTTTCTGGTATCCTTACCTCCTTTAAGTAACTTAGGTTTTGGCATAATTTCTGGTATCCTTACCTCCTTTAGGTAACTTAAGTTTTGCCAAAGTTTCTGGTATCCTTACATCCTTTAAGTAACTTTAGCTTCGTCAAAGTTTATGGTATCCTCACCTCCTCTAGGTAACTTAAGTTTTGGAAAAAATTCAGGTATCCTTACCTCTTTTAGGTAACGCTTCTCAAATTTTCTGGTATCCGTAACACCTTCATGTAATCTTAGTTTTGCCAAAATCTCTGGTATCCTTACCTCCTTTATGTAACTTTAGCTTCGACAAATGATCTGGTATCCTCACCTTCTTTAGCAAAAATTAGTTTTGACAAATTCTGCTATCCTTACCTCATTTCGGTAACTTTAGCTACTGCAAATTTTCTGGTATGCTTACCACCTTTAGGTAACTAAAGTTTTGGCAATATTTTTAGTATCCCTACCTACTTTTTGTAACTTTAGCTTCCACAAATTTTATGGTATAACTTTACTTCGGGAATTGTCTTGTATCCTTACCTCCTTTAGGTAACTTTAGTTTCGACAAATTTTATGGTATCCTTACCTCCTTTAGGTAACTTTAGTTTCAACAAATTTTATGGTATCCTTACCTCCTTAGGTAACTTAGGTTTTCGCAAAATTTCTGGTATCCTTCCCTCCATTATTGAAGAACCACTCAACAGCCCCTCGAGGGTCCTTGGTCGCAATGCTCTCCTAGGTGTAATAAGAGACTTCCTGGTACCTACCTAAGTCAACCATGAGACCTAAATTTAAAGGACCGAGTTCCTCTTTTCCAGTATTGACTTTTCCCCACTACTAAACTAATTTGTATATTCCACTTATGGCCATGGTTCACTACCTTGTTTATCCGATCAACTCCGCTCCAATTGTAGTGCTGACCTCGGAATCTGCAAAGGCTCTGTTTAAAGCTCAATGGCAACGAGGCCATATCCCACATAAATTATGTGAGAAGAAATTTACACACAAAGTAGTAAAGCGAAAGGTCCTGGGGACGGGATGGCACGTGTCCCTTATGTCACATGACATCACCCTTGGGGGTGCTTGAAGTTCTCGTCATGGAACAGAAAGAGGAGGAAGCAGCTGGAGCCAAGAGGGAAGGCAAAATCCCACTAACCCCGCTCCTTGTCCCGATCAAGGATGAATGGCCGAAGGCTGATCGGCGACCAGACTGAGATTACCCGCCGGTGAGGCTTATAACGACAGTGGCGAAAACTCTGCAATGAGTAGCATGGACGTATAATTTCGTGCCTTACTGGCCCCGAAGCGCATCTTAGTCACTTTTTACCAATCTTTCCTTACAAGATGCCCTCGTTTGTTTTCGCTTTTTAATTTTAAGTCAAAAGGGAGATAAAATAGGGGCGGGATGGGGGATTGAAATGTGGATCGAGAATGAGAATGGGGTTCGAACTAACCCCCTTGAATGACTGGAAGGGGAATTCAAGAATTACCGCCTGTCTACTGGCGCTTCCTCTATAATGTAGGCTAGCCGTTAATGGCATCGTGATTACAGGTCATATAGGAGTATCCACGACCTTGTAAAGGTCAGCTGTATGATGTGGGGGCGCCTGCGTTGACCTCCTCTAGACCTGGAATTTGAATCCTCTGCCACGATTTCCGGGTCAGCGAACGCTCCAAGAAGCGCGAGGCTGACACTGAAGAATCTCTGACTCACATTTAGGTCAGGAAAAGATCCGTGACGTCATATCTTTTTCCTCGGATGCTTCTTCATGGGGAACCACATCATCTACATAACTGATAACCTATTGAATAAGCCGTGAGTGGCCCATATAATTTTGGTTCAGCGTCACCTTTTTTTTTTTTTAGATGAGACATGTTCTCAATTTCATCTTTATTTTACTGAAAAATAGTTGCTACATGCCGCCATGTTGCGTACTTGGTGGTTGCTAAATTGTCCATGTTGTGCAGTTGGTACGAGTATTAGCTATGCATTTGCCATGTTGTACAGTTGGTACGAGTATTAGCTACATTTGCCATGTTGCCTATTTGGTAGTTGCTACACTTGCCATGTTGTGCAGTTGGTAGTTGCTACATGCCACCATGTTGCGCAGTTGGTAGTAGCTACATGGCGGCATGTTATGCAGTTGGTAGTTGCTACATTTGCCACGTTGTGCAGTTGGTAGTAGCTACATGCTGCCATGTTGCATATTCGGTAGTTGCTACATTTGCTATGTTGTGCAGTTGGTAGTATCTACATGCAGTTGTTACATTCTAAGTTGTGCAGTTGCTAGTAGCTACATGCCGCCATGTTTTGCAGTTGGTAGTACATGTTCTATGTTGTTCTCTGTAGTACTCCGTCTTATTGGGGCGCTCAGGTCCCATCGGTCTGAATAATTAGGGATTGTGGACGATCCTGTTTGCTTGCTATTTGTTCAACCTTTTGAAAAAGCCCCTTCCTCGGGGTTTTCTTAATTAATTATCTATTTTTGAGTAGAGGGGAGTAACGCTCTCATTCACTCGTACTTGATCGATTCAAGTGTAAGAACGAATTGGGGGTGGAGAAACAGACAATCGGAAAAATAGAAAAGGCAAAAGAACTAAAAAGATTTATAACAAAACCATCAGCCCTAGATGCTGGTGTGGGAAGGGTGCATTTGAAGCCCCCAGGAAAAGAAATGTCCAAGATACGAATATTCAAACGTATAAATTTGGATAAGGAAATCAAAGAAATAATCCAAGGAGGTTATATTGATTTAACGGACAGACAAATTGAAGAGGCACAAAGCTGAATGTTTAGGAGATCACCAAACCTCGTCTACACTAAGTGCTTTGGCCTGGAGGGTCTTCAAGAACAAGTTCGTACTAGCAAAAATGCTCAGTGGTACGAACTTAACATCTCCCCTTCGGGGGAAAAACAACAATACCCCCCCCCAAAAATAAATCCCCCCAAAAAAACTGACCGTCCGGAATTCAAGAATTCCAGAAAGTAGTTCGTCGAGGCAGCTGTCCAAAAGGATACTCAGTCAGTTTATAATTATTCATTGGATTTCACCTACCTATACTAAGTACAATACACTACCTGACATAGGACACGTAGTAATGGGTTTAAGCTGGATAAGTTTAGGTTTAAGAAAGAGATGGGTAGAAATTGGTTTGCAAATCGAGTGGTAGACGAATGGAATAGGCAAATGGTAAAAGTATCCTCCCTGCAGCATTTTAAGAACAGATTGGATAAATTGAATAGTTGGCGCTGAACTAAGGGATAGATTTATAGGTGATGATGGGATAGATTTATAGGTGATGATGGGATAGATTTATAGGTGATGATGGGATAGATTTATAGGTGATGATGCTAGGTGGGACTTAACTTGTGGATGGAAACAAGGATTGCGTCGTATAGGTTATTGATTAGTGTTGCACACTCCTCTTTTCCTATGTTCTTAATCCCTCATCATCAGAGTTATACCTTATAATCCTACCCAACTAATTCAGGTCGCTACTTATACCTATGTCGAAATGATTAATATTAATCATGAACAACACCATCCCCAACGCCAACCCCTTAAGAACCCTACTGGTAACATTCCCCCACTCACATTTAATCCCCTTTATACTAACTCTTTGCTGCCTGTCACTAAGCCACGACCAAATCCATCTAAATATAATTCCATCAATCCAATTCACTTTAACTTTATTTAAAAGTCGTAATTGTGGCACCCTGTCGATAGCCCCACTAAAATCAAAATAAACAATACAGTAATTCTCATCTCTATCGGCAGCATCATACACCTTTCTAGAAAAGGACAGTAAATTAGTCAAACACGATTTGCCTCTAGCAAATCCATGTTGAGATTCCTTAATCAAGAGGGTCATGGTCGAGCCTACGACTGTCTGAGTTCTGGAGATCCTGTGTACACTTTCCTAAGCAAATTCTTTAAGGTTGAACAAGTTTCTCATTCAAACCTTCTCATTGTTTAAATATTTGTGTTCGCGCATTGGTCCAGTACACGCTTTGGCCCATTTTTGCCATTACATTATTTTTTGACTCCTTGGTACAAAGTGTACAATCTTGTGTTCCGATCCATGCATTTATGGCCTTTATGAGTTGAATAAATAAGCATCATTTTCTAATTACCTCTGTGATGATACAGACAAGTTTGCTGAATCACGCTCAACATCCGGAAAGCAAGAATTCCCACCATCAACAGCTTGAATAAAAAGATAAACTAAAATCTAACATCTAACCTAATTACATACACGTAGTAAATATGGGTTCTAATAGAAAAGTGAATAGTTTGTAAAAATTTAATCCAACGTAAGAAATATGTTTAGAAAGACCGAAAATTCAGGTTTAATACAAGATTGTCTGGAAAGTTGTTCAATAAATCCAATTTATTCAAGAAAATCAACCAAGTAATGTTTAGTGGTAAAAGGGCATACATTAAGTGCCTAGCCTACTCATAGCCTTAAATAAATCAGCCGAAAATCTGTAGCCATAGAAACTACAGCTTACGCATCGCGTTATATAAATCAAACGAACTTGCCAGAACAATGCATATATTCGCCGGGTAAACTATCGTGTATGATCACACATAATTTCTTACTTTTTACAATTTCTTTAAATGCCCCTTACCACACCTAGGTGTGTTAAGAGGCAGTTAAAGAAATTTAGCCCTGACTCTTAAACTGATAAATTGAGATAGGGAAAGAGTGATCAAGCGAGGGGAAGAGGCATCCAAATTTATCAGGAGCAGGTAGCTAGGTCAAACCCCAAAACAGTAAAGGTAAAGAACAAGGCCAGGTGCAATAAAGATATTAAGGAGAAGAGATTACTTAAGAGATAAAGGTATTGATAAAAAGGGAGTGGGGGAAGCAAGAGAAAAAAAAGTGTAAAATGAAAATATAAACGATAAAAATGAAATGACAAATAAACCAGACACATAACTCAAAATAATGAAAACAAAGCTATGAATTGTAGTACAAAATAATTTATTTTAATAAGTCTTTTGATAACAGGATAAAATTTTTAAAATCCCGACAAAATGATTAGCTGAATTCCATTGGATTAAGTGGTCATTATTAGACGTATGGACAAGAAAGTGAACTGTTATAATCTCGTTTACATTGTATAGTTGCTTGTCCTTCTGCCCATAGTATTCAATGGGACAACAGAACATTAAAATGAGTAAACGCCACCTATATTTTTTTCTGCTCCCCAAAGCACGAATTTAAACTCCCCTTGTGCAGAATTTCCTAAACCACCCATAACCTAATAATTGGGATTATTTGCCTTTTGCCAATTTCATAAACTGAACTCATAAATGCCGGCTGCGCTGAAGGGTCATTTTTGAAAATAAAGCCACTGGCAAAAAGTTACAGACGAGGTTAACGTTTATTGCAGTGATTCCTTTGGGGTAGAAAAATCTTTAGGGGAAACTTCTACATAATAAGTCAATTATTAAATTACGGTATTACAGTAGAAAAAAATAAATTTGACTTATATAAGTGTAAAACAACAAGTTTAAAAGAAGTATAATTTCCTCATTCCATGAGGCTTTTTCCTCTAAACTGAGGTCAGGCCTATGAAACGAGACCAAACAGAGGGTAAAACCAAATGGTTTCGGTCTTTTATACTTAGTACAATTTTGCATATATTTTTTAAAGTGAAAACAAACGAGAGAATTCGAGGTAGTCAAAATATGTGAAAGGTACACAGGGTGTTTGGATACCGGAAAGAGGAGAGACTTTCCTAAAACTACTTTTGTTCCGCAATTCCAGATTATCCTCTTTCAGGGCCATTTTGAAGTGAATGGATATATTTGGATAGAGTAAAATGACATTATAACTTCCGGAAGAAATATTATGAAAGTGAATTGTGGGGTGATTATTCTGAATTTGGAAAATATTAAGATAATCATCAGTGGTAATCCAACAAAGATCATATCATACACATAGGGTGTCTATGTGTGTGTACAAATAATTAATAATGATAAATTAGTTCCGGTATTCTTTGGGAGGGTTTTTTTCGGAATAAGCCCGGCAGGAAATTAGGCGTTCGAGGCTATCGCCAATGGGGAAAGAGCCGCGCACGATATTTGAGAAGGGTTTTATTGGCTAGAGTTTAGTATTTTTAGCTTTTTTTTAAAGTTCGTTTCTAGGTTGTTAGTTTATATAAGTTTATTATAATTATTGAAAAAAAACTAAAAAACAGCATAAATCTAGCAAAATAAATGCTGCTAAAATATAGTACGCCGCTCTCCTTGAAAATTACATAAATTTGTAATTTGTTTTTTTTTTACTCTACCTAAACATCTTTTACCTAACCTAACCTAACCTATTCTAACCTAATCTAACCAAATCTAACCGTACCTAACCTAACCTCAGCCTAACCTAACCTTAGCCTAACCTAACCTTAGCCTAACCTAACCTAACCTAACCTTAGCCTAACCTAACCTTAGCCTAACCTAACCTAACCTTAGACTAACCTAACCAAACCTAACCTAACCAAATCTAACCGTACCTAACCGTAGCTAAACTAACCTTAACCTAACCTAACAAAATACCTAACCTTAGACTAACGGTACCTAACCTAACCTATTCTAACCTGACCTAACCTCACGATAGCCTCGAACGCCTAATTCTCTGCCGGGTCTATTCCGAAACTCTCTGAAATGTAGTAACAAAAACTCCTATATTTCAATGGACTGTGAATAAACTCGCTAAAAATATATAAAAAAAAAACGCCAGGGAAAATCAACATCACGATTAAGGGAAAATGGGATTAACATAACATAACATAACATAACATAATTACACGGATGACAAAAGCCACAAGGGCTTATCAAAGGTCATCCGCAGATTAAGCAGCGCATTCAAGGGTGATCACCCGCAGAAGATTTGTAAGGGAAAACCCGTAAAGAAAGTGATGATCATAAAAGCACTGAAGATGTGTGGAAGAAACCGCAGTCCTCTTCGGAACATTAGAGCAGGACAGGTCAACTGCGAGTGTAGGGGCGCGGAGAGCTTCTGATTACGGCGAAGTTAAGCCACAACGATGAGGTTAGTCGCCGGATGGGATCCCCTTCTCGGATCGTCTTCACGGCTCCCAGGTAGGCTAAGTCGAGACCCTCAGTTCGGATCTCCACGTTGAACTGTTGAACCCCAGATCGGAGGCCAATCCCCCTACCAAATACTTATTAACCCTAATAGTCCAGAATTGACCTTGAAAAGAGAAACAAGAGGCCACTAAGGTATAGGCTTATTTCCCTGCGTTAATATTTCTAACATCGGATGACCTTTTTTTTCAGCATAGAGGGGAGGGGAGAATGAGTTCTTTAGGGCGAGTGACCTTGCGAAATGTTGCGGATGTATGAGTTTAACCTTTCACCATATTTGGGGGGGTTTCATTAATAGGCTTAAGATAATGGTCGATCTAATCGCACTGACCGAAACAATAATATAAATGGCGACCAGGCAATGGCTTCGACACTACCCCCTACGGGGGGAGCTTGCGCTTGGCTACTAAGATTAAAATTTAAAATAAAAAAAAAAGCAGCCATGGTTAAATTTTTATAATTTTTCTTAACTTCATCATTTGTAATTCTTTGAGTTTTAAAAAAATTCACAAAATTTTAAGATACTTATATTTATTTCTGAACTTCAGCATTTTGTTTTTTATATTATAAAAGAATTATTAGAAATAACTTTGATAAAAAACATAAGTCATAACCAAACTAAGATGAAATTATTATTAAAATACTAAAAAACATCCCCTTCTTAAATTGTAGAGTTAGTGATGATGATGAGTCAACCGACTACAATGACCCTTTGACCAATGGCTCTCAGTTTAGAGGATGAACAAAATGATATCGCAAAAAGGAGTGATTTCGTTACTTAATTTATTGCTATGCCTTTTAAGTTGCGTAATGCCTAGACCTTTGTAAGCTGTTCAATGCCTAGTCATTTCTAAGCTGTGCAATGACTAGGCCTTTAGAAGCTGTGTAATGACTTGGCATTTCTAAACTGTGTAATGCCTAGGCCTTTCTAAGCTGTGTATTGCCTAGGCCTTTGTAAGCTGTGGAATGCCTAGGCATTTCTAAGCTGTTTAACGACTTGCCTTTGTAAGTTGTGTAATGCCTAGGCCAGTGGTTCTCAACCTTTTGATGCTCGCGGCACCCTTGCCAAGCTTTTCAGATTTCCCGGCACCTATATTGTTTTCAACCCCCATTGCCTATTAAAGTGCTCTTCATATGGTGTTTTATTCAAGCTGTCAACCTTTCCAAGTTTATTTTTATCATTTAAATGCTCCCAAAGGTTTATGAAACACACACACACACACATATATATATATATATATATATATATATATATATATATATATATAGAAAAAAAAAAATATATATATATATATATATATATATATATATATATATACTCTGATAGTGCTTTATTAATAATAAAAAAGAACAGCATACGATACCAAAATGTGATTATCAGTAGTAATATAACAAAATATACTACAATATGAGCCATTCAGTTATCACTGTGAAACCTGAGGTGGCTGGTAAGGCTACTGGCATATTGTCCTCAAGAGATAAAAAGTTTATTTCTGGATTTAGATTTAATTGTTGCTATGGCATAGAATTCCTGCTCACACAATTACGATGTGACGAAAGGTAAAAGTAGACATTCAACCTTTTCAGCCAAATTTACATACTCCTCCACCAGCCCAGCCAAAACATATCCAATGATTCCTCACTCTTCTCAAATTTGACTTTTAGGATGGAATCAGCACACATATCAATAAATACGTCACGTTCTATTACTGTGAAGTCCAGTTCCTCAATCCTGTCAGCCAGTTCGAGATTATCTGTAGAAGAAGAAGGGAAACAAAAATCAACTGCTTCTCTCAGTCGGAGCAAGTGATGTAGAATGAGATCTTCGAGACGTCCAATAGTATTATTTCCTGCTTGCTTAAGAAGAGTAGGAAAGTTTGATTGGTCATCTTTTTGAACAGCTCACTTCCATGTATCCAACTTTCTCTGGAACCCTTTTATTTTGTTACTTGATGTAACTATTGTCTCCAGTCTCCTCTGCATTGAGAGATTTAATTTATCCACCAATAATAACAGCTTCAAACACAAAGTACAATTTTGAAGCAGACTGAGGAATGCATCTTGTTTCTCTTGTTCAAACAATACTTCCAGTTCATCTTTGAGTTCGAGAACCCAGTTTAGCATACGACCTCGGGATAGCCACCTTGCATCAGTATGTAACACCAGTGAGATATTAGCTGCACCCATATCCTGGCATATCTTTTGAAAAACTTTGCATATTAAGGGCCGTGATTTTATGAAATTCACCATCTTGACAATCTGGTTCAAAGCTTCATTTTTAGCTCTTCACTGCATGTTTTCGCAGCCAATGCCTTCCTGTGCAGGAAACAGTGGGTTGTAATAATAAATGGATTTTCTTTCAGTGTTACGGTAATGAGCCCATCGTACTTCCCTATCATCGATGGCGCAACATCAGTACATATGCTATAACAGTCTTTCCATGAAAGACCATGGTCACTAAGATACGGTTGCAAAAATATCATCACCAGTGGATGTGGTTTGTAGTTCTTTGCAAAACATAAACTGCTCTACAACTACTTCATCAATGAATCTACAAAAGACTCAAGCAATTGACATTTACCAGCTATGTCCGTACTCTCATCTACCTGCAAAGCGAATTTTGCATTTGCTACAATCCGCTGCACAACTTGTTCAGTGATATCAGCTGAAAGTTCAGATATCCTACGACTGATTGTGTTATTGGAGAGAGGAACTTTAGAAATCTGAACCTGAGCTTCTTTGCCAAGCATTATTTCAATAATTATGTTACATGTAGGGATAATAATGTCTTCACCAATTGTATGAGGCTTCATTTTAATTGCTATCAGTTTTGCTACTTTAATGAGGGTTCAAGAGCAGTGTCAGCTATGGTTACTTTGACCAATTTACTAGCTGCCATTTTTTGCCCTTCTAATAAACGAGAAAAAATATTGCACGCCTTTCTGTGACACACTAGGGTGTTTGGTAGTGAGGTGCCGTTTCAGTTTGCTAGGTACCATTGCACGCCTTTCTGTGACACAATAGGGTGTTTGGTAGTGAGGTGCCGTTTCAGTTTGCTAGGTACCATAGCTTCATTGCTGAGTGTATCTCCATATACCACACACACAGGACGAGGATTATCTTTATCACTGTTTGATAAAAAAACATGTGCTAAGTAGGAATCATCATATATCTGTTTCTTTATAAGAGAGGCTTCTTTCACCTTACTAAATTTTGACCCAGATGGACGAGGAACACTTCCATTATTTGAGGTCGAATCAGAACAAGCAGTGACCACTAGTGTGACTATTTGATTTTCATCTTCTTCTTTGCATTTTCTCTTTCTCAGTACGAACTTATGCATAGTTATGAACCCTCTCCTACTCCGTCACAGAAAACTGCAAAAACAAAAAAACATCCATTATTCTCCCTTCCTCAACTCAGGGCTCAACGCACATTGTGTATACGCACATAAGATCATACATTATTCTGGGGAGACACTGAAGGTGGCATGTGATGGGTGTTGTGTAGGTGAGATGCGAGACAGCCAGCTCATCATAAACTGCACGTGAGCAAGGCAGAGAGCGTCTCAGTATTAATAAAGGAAATATATGATATTATTATGAGAGGGGGAAGGAGGGTGTGTGGGAGGAGGGGAGTATAGGAGGCGGAAGTATGCGGCGCTTCGTGGAGAGGCTGTGCATATGTGTGGGATTCCCAGTGTATTCTGCCATCACGTGACTGTGATATGTCTTCCATATCACTTACCAGTTGGAAATGTGTGTTCAAAACACTCTGAAATGGCTAAATCTCGATTTATGACGATTTATGTATGCATTTATCAGTATAATATCTATAACTCTATAATTTAAGATGGGGATTTTTTGAAAATTTAGAAATGTTTTTTTTTTGCTTAGTTGACAAATGACTTCGGGTGTTTTTGAAATTCAAAGGATTGAAGAAGAAGAAGAAGAAAAGGGTGTTCAGGGTGTTAAAATAAAGAGTCTATAAAGGGGATTAAAAAAAAGCTGTTTAGAATAGCAAATAATGCCGTAGGCCACACCTCCGCAGGGGTGCCTGTGTAACCAAGCTCTTGCTGTTAAGGAAGAGAACAGCGGTTTGTGTTGTTTATATTTATTTTTTTCTCCGAATCTCGCAGCACACTGGTTAAAAACCTCTGGCCTAGGCCTTTCTAAGTTACCTAATGCCTAGAACTTTCTAAGTTGTTTAATGCCTAGGCATTTCTTAGCTGTTTAAAAGAAAGACAAAATTCAAAAAGCCAAAACCAACCCAAAGGAAAGGGCTACTTGAAACGCTTGGGACCAACAGGATGTGCAACTCTCCTAAATTTGTTCGTCCTGGGCCCTTGCACAATAGAATAGGGTTTCTTACGGGGCAAAGAGTTCAGATGCATAAACAGTTTGAATGGTTGATTCTTTTGCTTGTTCGCGCGTATGAGTGTGAATGGAAGGCCTTTCACAATTATCGTGCTATCCCTTGATGTTGGGGGCGATGACTACGGATTTGACATAGTCTGTAGCTTAGACAGTAAAGGACGGGGGGGGCGATTTAAATCTTTACGATTGGAACTTTTATTTGACCTCTTTAGACATACAGAGCCGCTCAATATGATGAAGCTCCCAAAGCAATTAACCCCACCTCCCAATTTTCCAGAACCAAATGAACACTTGAAATTCGACTACTACACTAAAGCTACCAAAGAAGACAGACGGATTATTCACTTAAGTCCATCCCGAGACAAAGAATAGAGCACACGGTAAGCTACATTACACGTAAACTCCATCCAACTAACGAGATTTCGCATGAATTTAAGAGACCTGAACACAGGAGGTAGAGGATAATTGCACTCTCTACACCTAATCTGCTGGTATAAACTTATTTACTTATGTCCCGAGACTACATCCATTTTGCTCTAATATTGGGTCTAAATTTTTTCTTTTTTTTTTTAAGTAAATAAAAACCAATGAAATGTTTTCGTGGCGCAAAGGCGGAAATCCGTCAGAAAGGAATCGTTCCACTGAAACTAAACAGAAGATGAACATGGGACGAATGAGGATTTGCAGTCATTGTTGTTATGTGTTGAATGATGAAGTTAAGATCTTGTAGCATCTCTTTTCCTTCCGTGGTAATTTTCTGTCTTTTATTTCCTTCATATTTAAAGAGTGCAGAGGGGAACAAGTTATTTAATATATATATATATATATATATATATATATATATATATATATATATATATATATATATATATATATATATATTATTTAACAAAAGGAAAATCCCCAAAAGAATCTCCACCTAAAAAACTTTAAAAGAGGTCAGTGAAAAGTTGTAATTTGAGGGATGGGGGGGGACTCGCCCCTCCCCCCTCCCTGAACCTTGGCCGTGTAGTATCTTGAAGCTGTTCCTCTCTAAATCTTTGTGTGCGCCACATTTTTTTTTCTTGGCTGTTTTCTGATCGGCTAATATCGGGAAAAAAAGGCGACAATAAACAATTACTCAGATGATGAGCGTGGCTGAATCACGTTAACTGCCTCTCACTCTTACGTCATAAACATGACTAACCGAGCGGTCGCGTCCTCCATGTCGTGTTGCAGAGGTAGACGAACCTGTGAATCTATTTCTAAACAAGTTTCAAACATGCTTTGAACGGGCGATAATCATACATGCAGTATTCTAAAAAATAAATTAAGTTATTTTTTTTTATTACTGAATGGGACTAAGGTTTGGTCTTTTTCTCCGTGCATACTTGAATGACTACGGTAAAATTGTAGGTCATCTCATAAGTAATGAGGCATTTTTTTCTTGTTTTATTATTATTTTATGGATGCAAACCAGAAGAGCGGCTTTGCCATTTCTCCTTCCCAGAGGAGCTTGCGCTTCTGTCTGTGGCCTACGGCTTATCCGGGTCTTTCAACGGGGTTTTGGTCTTAAGAAAAGGATTTTGGGGAGGCGTTGAATAATAATAGATTTTTTTTTTCCTTCTAGTTCGGTTGTGACCTGGGTATAGTTTAAGTTTTCATCCAAGTTCATTCTAAGAGTTTCTTTAGAGTTTGAAAAACAAAATGGTGAACTTCAGAAAAAATATAAATATGATTATCGAATGTTTTTGTATTTTTTTAAATAAAAAGAATTACAAATGGTGAAGTTGAACAATGTATTCACATTTAGGCATGGCTGCTTTTTTATTTTATTTTTTCGTATATTCGAAAGTTTTATCGAAGTTCTTTCTAAAATAGATTTTCCATTTTAATCTTTATCAGGAGGAAATAAATAGCTACTGGCCCCTAAAACCGAGTAAAGCAAAAGGAAATTATTGGAGCAAATATAAATGGAGTAAAAAAGAATTGTGAGGATTGTTTATTCCGTATTTAAAAAGACACGCTAAAACTTTTTTTTTAGGGCCTTTATTGCATAAAAAATAATATCCATTTAAAAAAAAGAAAAAAAAAGAGTAAATTATTAGGAGCTATGTACTGTAAACTTTTAACATTTTTTTAGACCAATAGGCCGTTGCTAAAGCTGGATAGGCCATAGGCCACAGACCGAAGGTCTACCTGCGAAGTGCAAGCTCCTAGTGGTGAAGCCTCTCCTTTTACCTCCTAATAATTTAATCTCGGTCTATCATTTTTTAACATCAATGCTTATTTCTAGGCCTAAAAGCAAGAAAAAACCTTTTATCGGAATTCTTTTGAAATACGGAAAAAAAACATCCTCATGACTTTTTTCCCCATCGAAATTTGCTCTAAAAATGTAATTTTGCTTTACTCTTTTTTTTTTAGGGGCCAGTAACTATTTCCTCCCGCTAAAGATTAAAATGGAAAATCTATTTTAGAAATAACTTCGATACAACCTTCAAATATACAAAAAACACCCCCCCAAAATACAGCCATGCCTTAATTTCAATACATTCTCTATTTTTTTCTGAACTTCACCATTTGCAATTGTTTTCATAAAAAAAAAATCGAGACATTCGATAATCATATTCATTTTGTCTGAAATTGATAATTTTGTTTTTAAAAGTTCTAAAGTTAAAATAAACTCTTGCGATAAAATAATGTTAAAACCTTTGGCCCTGAGAATATCAATATCTCAAAATTTGTTCTTGGTCCATTTGAACTTAGAAACTTCTTTTTTTTTAAACGAAAAATAAATTCGAGAAAAATTCAGAGTTCAAATATAGTGTAATAGAAGAAGATAATCGAAAGCAGCTTGTTTTTATACCAACCAAGTGTACTAAACTCAAACTCTAGGTACCTGTATCTCTTAGTCTAACCCAAAGCTTACATCTCGAAATAATTTACTCGTCGTTTTCTGGGCTATTTATTTTATATTGTTATGGTTAATTTAATGTGCAAAATCGTTAAATGATGAATATTATGGAAGTGTCAAAAGAACACATTTACCTTATATTTCTGGAGTTTAGAAAAGCCAACAAAACTTTGTGTCAAGTATGTGGTGAAGGAAGATTTAGTGTGAACCAGTGGGAAAGATGGTTTCGGAATTTTCACTCGGAAAACGTTTCACGATTGGGGCAATGGATTCCTCAAACCTGCCACAAGTAAACTTGCAACAAAGAATCAACATTTGTTCATCTTTCATTTGTTGATTGAAAAGTGAACCATTTTTGAGCAGGATTGTTACAGGAAAACAAAAAAAAAACAATAGCCCAAATGAAACAGGGAGCTCACCCATGGGAGATTATTTTATCCGTTTGGTGGGATATGAACGTCAAAATCCATTTTGAATTTCTTAAACCAAATCAGACTATCATCAAAGATCTTTACGTACTCAATTGGACCGTTTAAAGTGGGGGTTCTAGGTATGAAAGGTGGCTTATAAGCCTGGGAATTGTCGATGGGGAGCGAGGTTGGGGTTTGGGCGGTGGTTCGATTCATTGAGCCGCATATTTCGAGGTGGGGGTCGGTTGTCAAATGTTTGTTGGCTTTTTAAAGGTAGCACTTAAAATAAAACAACCAACCATAATCAATAGAAGAATAGTGATCTTTCATCAAGACAACACGTGTCCTCATATCGCAAGAGATACCATACAAAAGCTTAACAATTTCGATTGAGTACTAATGAGTACTCCTGTATACTCACCCGACTTAGCCCCATCAGATTACGATCGTTTTAGGAGTTTAGCGAATCAACTGAAGAGAATGAAAATGGCAACAACCCAACAGATCCTAATAAACCCTAAAGAACTATTTTAAATCAAAGCCAAACGATGTTGACAAACATGGTTTTGAAAAGTTAGTAGTTAAGAGAGAAAATTATATTACTTATTAAATTAATAACTAAATACTTATTTGAATATAAATAACTTCAAAGAATCTTTAAATTTATATTCATAAAATAATGCGTATACAAACCCCATATTTCATGGAATTATGAAAATCAATTTCAAGAAACTCAGAAACCCCAAATCAGGTTGGAAAAACCCAGAAGTTTTGCACCCTTGAATTTATAACGCCATTCGAAGTAATTCAGAAGACGGATATTTTTTGGAGTTTTTACACCTGCGCGAGGGGGGGGGGATTCTTCATTTGAGGGTGGAGGGGTATTCTTCATCTGAGGAATAAATTACTGAATATTCAAGAACGAGTGGTATTTTTTTTAATTCGTTAATCGGTAAAAAAGTGTATTGCCTTCTTTAAAGTATTCTTGAAAACCCGCAAGAGGATGTCATGTTGCATGCGACCACGCTGCGAAGGACATTTGGAGGATTGGGCGCCCTCCTCGCCTCAAGCAGGAAGATGTGGGGTTCTATATCTGTCTCACATTCTCTAGCTCCACCATTTTCTTAACAGTGTTTTCTTACAAACTTTCTGAGTAATCCACTCTCTTTGCTACTGCGCTTTTAATTTGACGCGGAAAAATCCTAGCTTAAGGCTCAATAGTTATATCTGAGATGATTGCAGTAGCATATAATTTGCCAACATGACTTTATCCAAGCGGATCCCCACCGGGTAATGAAATATACATAAAGGTCAGTATGACAATCCCTGGTCCCGAAGGACGGTCCTCTTTGGGGGAGAGGTACCAGGAAGTATTGTGTTTCAACACCAAACAGCGTTCAGGTGGAACCTTCGTCGCCCCGGGAAAGAGGGACCTGGTCCACGTCAGAGCTAATGTGGATATAGATACCCATCAGCAGAATTCCTTGGAACAGAGAGTGTGTGTGTGTGTGTGTGTGTGTTGTGCTGCGAAGCAGAAAGCAATGTTGTAATTGGCTCTGTGAAGTGTAAGATCTACCCACCCCAGTATAGGGCTGAGCAGAGCGCGCTCACCAATTGCTAGCCAGATCTCTCTGTGCGCTGACCTTTGTGTCCGCTCATGCCGGGATCGAACCCTGTAACGCGACGTTGTCAGACCAACGCCGTATCCACTCGGCTAGAAGAGCTCTCGAGGTTGATTGTCTGGAAAGGAATTGACTGATTGAATTGAAGCGCGAGGAATCTTGAGATTGTTAAATTTGGTGTCAAATACATTTTCCGTCATATAAATTTCCCTTCGGGAACGAGATAAAGTCATTATCTTTTTAAGTCCAAAATTCCATCGTCTACCAAAATTTCTTCTCTTTTGCTGCTTCATAGGGAAATGTGCAAATTATTGTATCATTTATTAATCATTTCGTTCCATAACTTGGAACATTTTCACAGGATTCTGTAGAGGCGATATAAACAACCATTAAAATTCATCCTAGCTATAATAAAATATCATTAATGAGCGAATTATTTAAAATTATTAAATTCGTATTATTTAAATTGATCACAGAGAATTTAATTGCATCAAGAGAGTTGAAAGGATTAAAAAGGTAATTGGAACAAAATAGAACCGATATAAATCGAAGATCAACGTATCTTTGATATATAAAGGGTGCTCCAATAACTTGGATCGATTTTAAATGTAAGTTAAGTTTAAGTGTCTAAAGATTTTTTCTTTTTCTTTCAGATTTAACAACTTCAGTCCTTGGCAATTACAACCATGGAAAGATTAACAATCGAACAACGTGTTAAAGTTATCGAAGCCTATTACGAAAATGGCTGTTCAAACAGAAACGCATTTCGGGCACTTCGCGATTCTTTTGGTCAACATAATCGACCGACCGAGAGTGCAATTGGGAAAATTGTTCGTAAATTCAAACAAATGGGGTCGGTGGCAGATATGAAAACGCCATTGCGTCCTCGTTTACGCCGTTTAGCTGAAAACATTGCTGCAGTGCGCGAGAATGTAACCGAAGATCCAGACACCTCTATTCGTCATCGCGCGCAGGAATTGAACCTCTCCACAACAACGTTACATCGAATTTTGACAAAAGATTTTTCTCTACACGCTTACAAAATTCAATTGACACAAGAACTGAAGACTGCTGACCATTTGAAGCACGGACATTCGTCAATTGGGTGCACGAGCAAAGACAAGCCGATGATGATTTTTCGCAAAAAAATCATCTTTAGTGATGAAGCCCATTGGTGAGATCGAGGAGCAACTATGCAGAGACGTCATCAAAAAAATTGAGCATCGAGTGGAGGTGTGCCGCCGAAGCCTTGGCGGACATTTAGGCCATATTATTTTTCACACATAATTGCCATGACTCAAGTAACATGATCCAATAGTGAAATCTATAAATTTTCACTAATAACACTGTTTTATTTACTGCTAACTTCGATCCGTCTTAATGGAATACTCGATATATATATATATATATATTTATATATATATATATATATATATATATATATATATATATATATATATATATATATATATATATATATATATACATATATATATATATATATATATATAATGTGTGTGTGTGTCTTGAAAGGCAGACAAGCAGACAGCAAACAGGTAGGGTATTTATTCTGCTTCCATCTTCAATGTGACAGCGGTGACGGTGATGGTGAAGTGAAGAGAACAAGTATTTATTTTTAATCCTAAAATTGTGAAAAACTGGTTACTAAAGAAAACGGTGAAGTTAGGGAAAATGATATTACTGGTAAACTGCATGCCTAACCGAAAGAGCACCCAACTCTCCTGAACTTGTCCCTCCTTTGCAAGTAAGGCAAGTGGCCTCGCGGAGTGGAGTGTTATGGATGAATGTGAATGTAATAAGAAGGGGACTTTCGACACAAATTTTCCTTTGGTCGTGTCTACAATCGATCAATATTTGGCATTTTTGCACGTTTTTTTAAAACCTTGAAAACACCCCAGTCGTTATGTTTAACCATATAATTTATAAACTTTAACATAAAAAATAATATTAACATTAATTTTATAATCTATAAAATCTATCTTTCCTTCCTTCTTTTCCTTTCTTGGTTTGGGTAAGAGTGCATTTTAGGATCTTTTGCAGTCCCTAATTCTGTAATTCCCAGTTTGCTGTGGAGATAAGAATTACACCTCTGTGGTGACAGCTGCGTGTCGTAGTGCGAGTACTCATGCCTAAATAAGGGCAGACTTTGGACTGGTAATGAGTTGAATGGCAAATAGATTTCATTGAGATATGTGTTTCGCCCACTTTGTTTTGGTATCCTGGAGACCAAATTTGTGATGATATCTTGACTGATTTTGTTCCATTTTTTTTTCAATAAGCAGCCACAACTTCTTACACTCGGATAGCTTCTGTTTAGCAACAGCTAGTTTGATTATCGCTCACAAATTCTCTATTGGGTTCAAATCTAGCGAATTCCAGGGCCATGGTCCAAAAGGTTCGATGTTATTTTCATCCAAAAACTTCGTTATTGTTTTGGTTTGGGGACAAATTGCTTCATCATTCTGCAAAATACAGTTATCATCACCAAATTGGTCTTGAACTGCATGGAAAAGGTGCAGAGGAAGCAAGTTTAAAGCAAAATCCCTCCTAACTAGGGATTGTTTAGAAGCTCCAAACAAGCAAAGGGAGCTTTATCAGAGAATATCATTTTTTCCATTCTTCAAAAGTCCATTATCTATAATTCCTCAAAAGTGGAGCCTATCCGTAAGGTTCTATTTGATGATTTGAGCCCTTTTCTCAGCCTTTTTCCACTTGAGACTTTTGTCGAAAAGTCTCCGCCTCATTGTCCGCGCTGAAGCGTTGAAATCTGCTTCTTTCCAATCTTGAGCCAATTTGAATTATCCAGGCCGAGAATCGAACCCTCGTCTCCCGATTGCCTGTCAGATGTTCTACGATTAAGCTACCAGCCACAGTAACTCAAACCCACCTAAAGCGTCACCCTCTCAAACCCAGTGTTTCGCCAAGCTAGGAAGGTCCTAGGGATTTTTTATACCTGTCGTGGAATGGCCAGACACGCTCTCTCTCTCTCTCTCTCTCTCTCTCTCTCTCTCTCTCTCTCTCTCTATCTCTCTCTGTCTGTCTGTCTGTCTCTCTCTCTCTCTCTCTCTCTCTCTCTCTCTCTCTCTCTCTCTCTCTCTCTCTCTCTCTCTCTCTCTCTCTCTCTCTCTCTATATATATATATATATATATATATATATATATATATTCGTAGGTACTTTTGGGGCTTTGGGCCGAAGTTGGTTGAAGACCGTTAGTGAATGGAGAAATTGTTATGAGTCCAGTGGGGATGGTTTATTATTACGCAAGATATAGGTGGGCTGCTTAGGGGATTAAGGACGTCGGATTTAGGTCGGTGATTTAAAGGGGGATTTTAAGCCGGGGTGCACACACTAAGAATGGATTGATTGGGTAAACCAGATTCTAGATCAATCTACAGGCGGCAACGATTACAATTGCTTACGTGCTCGTTGGAGGAAAGAGGCCAGTTGGGATACGATGACTGCGAAGGGAGAATTCGGGTTACCTCTCGCTTCAGACGAGGGAGCCCTGTAGATGGCCTTCAGGGATGGGAATCTTCGTCAGATAATCGCCAATTGAATATGACAGAATTCACGGATGTCGATTTAGCCTTCGTTCTCGAATCGAAATCATCGATGTCTCCGATCGCGGGGGGAGGCGAGCGTCCTTCAACTCGTTTGCGGTTGCAGGTGTGAAGTCTATTAGTGCTGCTTACTAAACTAAGTGGAAGGATTATATAGACGCCCAGTGAGGTAGTTTTTGGTGGCTTGGCGGCCGCCTCCACACACACGTGCAATTTGGGGGAAAAGTCGGTTATTCTTTCGGGACGGTGGTGGATTGTTATACCGTTGGCGTGGAATGTTCGACGAACTTCTATCTTATGACAAGAGGCAGGAATGTTGGCTGAAAGGCGGCCATGGGAGACAATGAAATCGGTCCCTAAGTAAATACAGCTAGGGTGTGATAACAGCGTAGGCTGCACCCTCACCCTGGTTCAGCTGTGCTTTCAAAGCTTCACGCGGTGAGCTCAGGATCACGTGGTACAGAAGGGCACGTGGTCGCCCTTCGACCTTATTCTGCTACAATACCATATCTCTTACCCTGGTTCTTCGGAGTATCGCGATTCAATTTGTTAGAAGAGGTTCTGTCTGCCCGCCCACGGTACGCCAACTTTATTTCGAACAGGTTGAGACACACTCCTCGCTCGATCTGACCAGTGACCTGCCTTTCCCAAGTTAAAAAAAAAGCAGCCTCCACTTCTGACCTTTTCAGGCATACAGGCATGATAGCTCTCCCCGCCCCTTACCAGCCCATTGGACCTCTTTTGTGTTTTCATCTTCTTCTGGTTGTCATCCCGGTCTATCTGTCAACATTACGGGGGTCCTTGACCCTGTCGCCCACTTCGCAATAAATAAAGGGACCACGCTCCTTCCCCGAGTTGCTTCACTCAGAGGAGGCAATGGCCAGGATGGTGGCACTGGACCTCCTTCTGGGCACTTGTAAGTTCTTGCCTTCCAAAAGGCAAGTGACATCATTGGAGTATCTCCACCCTCATCCTTTCTGAGTGGGGCGCTAGAAAGGGTTTGCCTCTCCGAAAAAGACTGGTGGACGTCGACCCCAAGAGAATTCGAGGCAGGAGAAGATCTTCGAAGGCAATAGCTCCACTGGTGCCTTCTGTGGCCATTAGCCCGCGGAGTTCTGCTCCGGCCACCAAAGAGAGTTTCATTATGACTGGAGATGTTGGAGAGATGTACTCCCTCCCGGTCTCGAGGATCTAGGGAAGTTCCCTCTTTAGGGGACTCGGAGATATTCACTTCCCCCCCCCCACATCCCCCCACCCTCCATCCTTACGGAGCTCTTAATAGTTTAGTGAATAAGGCTTTGGATTTCTACGTCCTGGGTATCGGGTTCGATTGGTGTCGGATAAGGTCTATTACCCTTTATAAAGTCACAAAAAGTCAATATTTTAACCCGATTGTATAACGCAAGAATTCTTCCACGACGCCATTTTTAAATACCATGAGACGGCCTTAATTACGCTCGAGGGTTTGTTTATAATGTTAATATTAGTTCATTTATCGTGCCATTTTGTAGAATGGTAAGGATAGTCGATTATTTAAAGATGTTTAGTAACTACTATCTCTAACCTTCAACATCGTTGCTCAGAAAATACTTCTTTCCAGTGCTAACAACTCGGAAAATAGCTTTTCCACACATTTTCGATTACACGCCCTCGATTGTACTTTCGCTTCTCAAATTTGGGCTCGTCTATTTCCACAGTTTTCCCTGTGCCACCGATTTTCTCGGAGCGTTTTTCGAAATAATGAATAATCACTTTCCGAGAAAAACTAAACCAGTCCACCGAAGTTCTGGCCGAGGTTTCGACTTATAACTGTTCGCAGATTTTAGTATTGGTTAGTTTGCTCCAAGCAAACCCACAACCCACAATATTGTCAAGGAGGTGTGGAGGGATGGTGGTGTGTGTGTTGGGGAGCGAAGGGGGGGAGATGTGCGTTTGAAAAAAAGCCGATTAGTCACGTTTTTTATTACTTCGGGAAATAATGTTTTTGTCACTCCGCCTGGTTCTGTATTAGTTTATGTTCATAAGGAAAATTAATCCATTGCGATTTACCCTCATGACATTGCATTTGGGGTGAATAAAAGCAGAAAATCACAAACAAATCGTGTTAGATATTGGAGGAAGGGGGATTCAAAAATAAATAAAGACACACTGTTTCTTCCGTATATCATTTTGAATTTGCGCTAGTATTATAAATAAGTGTAAGGATATTTACATAAAAATGAACTATTTTTAACTTTAAAGACAAACTTTCTTGGTTCGCATCTTCAAACGAAATATGGTATAAAAAATCCCTTGGACCTTCCTAACTTGGCGAAGCACTGGGTTTGAGAGGGTGACGCTTTAGGTGGGTTTGAGTTACTGTGGCTGGTAGCTCAATCGTAGAACATCTGACAGGCAATCGGGAGACGAGGGTTCGATTCACGGCCAGGATAATTCAAATTGGCTCAAGATTGGAAAGAAGCAGGTTTCAACGCTTCAGCGCGGACAATGAGGCGGAGACTTTTCGACAAAAGTCTCAAGTGGAAAAAGGCTGAGAAAAGGCCTCAAATCATCAAATAGAACCTTACGGATAGGCTCCACTTTTGAGGAATTATAGATAATGGACTGTTGAAGAATGGAAAAAAATGATATTCTCTGATAAAGCTCCCTTTGCTTGTTTGGAGCTTCTAAACAATCCCTAGTTAGGAGGGATTTTGCTTTAAACTTGCTTCCTCTGCACCTTTTCCATGCAGTTCAAGACCAATTTGGTGATGATAACTGTATTTTTGCAGAATGATGAAGCAATTTGTCACAAAACCAAAACAATAACGAAGTTCTTGGATGAAAATAACATCGAACCTTTTGGACCATGGCCCTGGAATTCGCTAGATTTGAACCCAATAGAGAATTTGTGAGCGATAATCAAACTAGCTGTTGCTAAACAGAAGCTATCCGAGTGTAAGAAGTTGTGGCTGTTTATTGAACAGAAAAGGAACAAAATCAGTCAAGATATCATCACAAATTTCGTCTCCAGGAGACCAAAACGAATCGAAGCATCCTGAAGAGCAAAGCACATCATTGACAGCGCGCATCAATTGACTGTACCTATTTATTAATAAAATGGGTTTGTGCTCTAAACTTTTGATACAAACTAAAACCAAATGCAATGTTTTATTAATCCTATTAAGTTTTTTATATCACAAAATATAGTAGTCCCCAAACCTTTGGTCATGAATGTACATAGCACACAAAAAAGCCTATTTATCGGAAATAATTATATATTATCACATATATAACACTAAAAATGTAAACAATCCTATATATTCTAGAAACAATAGACAATTAGCAATTTTAAATGTCATATTTGAATGCACCAATGCCAGAATGCATAAAAAAATAGCCCGTTTAATGTCAGAAGCAGCCAAAATTATTGACCAGTGGGTTTCGTTATGGCAGGAAATCGACCACAGACCTAAATTCAGGGGGAAGGATCGTACTCTCCTCTGGCCTTAAAGGCGATCGGGGGTTGCCAAAATAAAGAATTTTCTAGAAAGGGGCTATTGATTTATATTTTGATTATATATTAATTATTATTTTTTTCATGGTATGAATTTATGCCCGTATTTATTAGTTGGTGATTTCGTATTTATTTAAAAACAAGGTCAACAGACCTAAGTCGCGTGCTCTCAATTATTTTGACTTATGGCCTTCAAAACTTTCAACAAATGAGGCAATCAGGCCCGTAGTTATTTTTCTTTTAATAATTGCCGGACTAAACTTGAGAGAACCTTGCCCATTATAGCATTCGAAAGAGAATGTAAAACAACATAAAATCATATATCTATTGATAGGATATGTAAAGGAAAATTTTCAATTCGACATCGGTTTTTAAATAATAAAATATGAATACTTTCATCAACGAGAGTGTACTCGTGCTGACCCTGTGAACCAGAAAGGCGGAAAGGAGCTTACCCAATCCCAACAAACTTTAACGAGCCTTTTGTGTATTTTGTAGCAGGATAGTAATAATAAACACCAGAGAATGATGTAATAAACCTCGTTTTAGTTGAGCTGAGGATTGTTGCCAGATAGGAGTAGGTACAAAGGCAGGCAATGTGGGGAAAAGTACAAAAAAAAAGAAAAGTAATTCTACAGATTAACCGTGATCGTTTTAAAATTAAGAGGAATGTTAGTTAAAAAGTAACGAGTATTGTCAAACTATATAACATTTCACGCCTCATTAGGGAGTACTGTTCGGGGAAACAGAAAAATATCCTGGTAAGTTCTGACCTATGCTTTAGAAAGCAGTGGGTAAAACTTAAGATCTATACCCCGCGAGCTTCCCCGCTCGCGTTCCCATAATATTTTGTCCATTTCCCTCATTAACTCATTTTATTATTTGTTCCTGAGGGTAAGTGGGGGGGTTTTACTCACCCGGTTGGCTACCCCTCAGTAACATCATAGATTCAAAAGGCAATGGACAGTAAGGTAATAGGTAGGGGTCACAGTGGAGGGATGTTATCAGTGGCGTACCTCAGACCTCCGTTCTAGGCCCTTTATTATTTATAGTTTATATAAATGATCTTGGGGAGGCTGTAAATAGCAAAGTGTCATTTTTTGCTGATGGCACTAAATTGGTAGCTGTAGCAAAGAAGTTGAGGGTAGCTTTAAAGTGCAGAGTGACTTAAATAAGTTATTAGCTTGGGCTCAGAAGTGACAGATGACTTTTAACCTTAAAAAATGCAAAGTTCTTAACATGGGAAGAGATAATAGGGAATTTAGCTATGAAATGGATGGGTATTGGCTGAATTCAGTTGAGGATGAGAAGGACTTAGGCGGAGTAGTAGATAGGTCACTGAAGTTTTCAAAGCAGTGTATTGAGGCAAAAAATAGAGCAAATAGGGTGCTAAGATGCATTACCAGGAATGCTAGCTACAAGAGTAAAGAGGTTATCCTTAAACTCTACAACTCATATGATAGGCCACATTTAGAGTAGTGTATACACGCATAGTCAACACATTTTAGGCCTGACATCAACCTGCTAGTCAGTACAAAGGAAGGCAACAAAAATAATACCTTCCCTGAAGCACCTTGAATATGAAGATAGACTGAGGGTACTAAATATGTTCTCATTTGAGAGAAGATGTGTGAGGGGAGATATGATTGAGCTTTTTAAAATCTGTTCTTGGATTGATAAGTTGGATTTTAGCAAGTTATTTGAGTTGGAAGGTGGTAATAGGACTAGGGGTCACCCCTTAAAAATTAAAGAAACAGTGGTGCAGATTGGATGTTAGATTACTGGAATAGTTTACCATCTGAGACGGTAGACAGTCCAAACTTGAATGCATTCAAACGCAGATTAAATAATTTTATGGGAAGGGAGGGGAACTTTAGGGGGTATTCTGGACTCATTCCTGTGGATGCAGTTTTTTATATTGTATATTACGATTGATTTGGATTTTAACGAGTCTTGATGATGATGCTTTTTGTTTATGACACATTTCTGTTTATGGTTCGAATTGTATATTTTAAATGCATAATCTGACACAATCCTATGGATGCATTTTGTGGGTGGGTGGGTTTTGACAGATACGGATGACCTTTGATAGGCCCCTGTGGCTTTTGTCATCCGTGAAATTATGTTATAAGGGTTTCAAATTTTGTTAGAATCGGCCGAAAAGTTATGATGTTATTTCCAAAAAACGCATTGAAAAGTAAAATGGTGACCAACCATCCGCCGACCTACGAACCCACTTATAGAGTCGCCTCCACGCCACTAAAAAAAAATAGAACGAAAACTAAGGAAAACAATTCCGCTACAAAGATTTTGAAAAGGTCTTTAGAAACGAAGTAGTGAAGTTAGAATTTAAATGTATATATGGTATTTAATTTGAGTAAACAACAAAAGGGAACTATTTGAGAGTAGCGACCGATAGATGGCGCAACTCTTCTAAATTTACCTTCCGCTAAGTAGCTCAGATTCCGTTAGGGGTAAAGAAATGAAAACTCATCTAAGACATCACTTAGTGAGGAATGTAAGTGTGTAAGGGGTACAAGCAACAATAAAATCGAAAATGAACATAAAGAAAAGGAATAATAAAAAAATTATCACGTGGGAATGATTGCGGTAGCAAACGTTAACCTTGGCTACTAAGACGTAATGTGCATATACTCCCAAGAAACCGTTTGTAGAAAAGATTATGGACACAAAAATTCAAGTTTTGCTTCTAAATCAACCGAAGAGAAAACGTAAATGCTTCAATAAACATATGCATATATAAAGAAACCCAGTGACCAGGAATAATGAACATTAACTATTTTCACACTTAGGTGATAAATCGAGATAAGCAGAGCCTTATCTTCCGAACAATTCCTATGTCGGGCTTTAATGATTAGCGATTGGCAGCTTTAGCGACAAAATCTGTTTTTGACGAAGTCGTCGGCGATCAAGGACAGATAGTTTATCGATTTAATAAAGATTAATAAAGATTAATTCCTTATACACCTCGAAGCGGTCGGGGAATAAGGAAGGTTTCCTTACACGAAGTACGCTATTTATTAAGAAACTGTCGTCATAAACGAGAGTAATGTGCACTCATACCGGGAAGAATTTAGGCACGAGCGTGATACATATGAAGGAAAAAAATATATGTAAAGGGCAGGGGTAACGAGGAAGGCTTCGTAAGGCCTCGATACCATTTGACGGGCCTATAAATAGCTAGTTTGGTTAGACACAAGATGTCGAAAGGCCCTGGTAAGATAAAGCCGACTGGTGAGATAAGATTTATTGAGAATTGTGACTGGTGGCATATTAAAAAAAAGATTGATCATTTTAGTCGGAGGAATTCGGATAACTCCAGATTTTTTTTCATCCTCCATTGTTCCAATTTATACAGAAGGTGACCCCCCCCCCCAAAAGAGCCCAAATTTTCAATAGGCTTCATTTCTTAATTCGCAAAATATAATGAAATAAAATAAGCCTACCTAAAGTTGGGTCCCGTTTATTTGGGGTCACCCTGTATACTTGTAAAGGTTATTTCATGGTCTCCACAATCACCCACACCACCACTTCCCAGATATAAAACGTAGGGAGAAACCCCACTAAAAATCCGCCCCCCTACCAACACCTCATCCATATTTTGCGCGTGTTTCATAAAAATGGGTTGCTAGGGGCTGGAACAAGTCTAGTAAAGGATCAACCTTAATTTTTTTTAATAAGCATCGATAATAACAAGGTTATCAGAACTATGTCGCGTGCTATCAATTATTCTGACTTATGACCTTATGACCTCACGAACTTCAAAACTTTCAGCAAGTGCGGCAATCGGACCCGTAGTTAGTTTTCTTTAATAATTCCTTGACCAACCTCGTGAGGATCTTGGCAATTATATCATTCGAAAGAGAATGCAAAACAACATATGGGTTTCAAATTTCGTTATATCGGCCGAATAGTTACCATGTTATTGCCAAAAACTAATTGGTAAGTAAAACAGTTACCATCAGACCGATCGACCTACGGACCGACATAGTAACTTAGAGAGTCGCACGCGACTAAAAATAATTTGCAATGATCTATCTAAAAATAGAGAATAGACAATAGTAAAAAGGAAAATGATATTTGCCTGTCTGGCGGTAGCCTACCCTATCTTGAGGGAAACGTAAAAAACAGAAACAAGAAAAGTAAATGAATAAGAAGAAAAACAACAACAAAAAGCCAGAGGCAAACTTAAGTACCCCTAGGAAGGCCTACCTCACTCAGGAAACCAAGCGAGCAACCAACAATTAAAAAATAAAAACTAGTATGGAGGAATCCCGCTTCCTCAACAGACTCTACCACACTCTGGCGTGGGGAAGCCGACCACCAACACCAAAGGCAAACCGATCCTCCAGACTAATGCCTTCAACCTAAATGTGATATATCGTCAGGTATGAAATAAATGTTCGGGGAGGACCCCCATCAGATAGCCCTGCGACACGCTAGTGTCCGATTCGGAAACGACAAAAATAACTTGATACCATCGAAACATAAGCGGATAAACCCACGGGAAGAGTCGACGCAATGACAAATAACTATAAATTCTCGCGCGCCGTTTCCCGTCTTCATTGCCAAACAGACCGAAAGTTTGACCTAATAATCCCTGCATTGTAGTCTAGTCAGTGTGGGGATGAGCGAAACCCCAGTCTGGTTGTTCAGTTTGTGCATGTTGCCTGGTGCCCTCTGCACCACGCTCGTTCCCAGCACAACCTACATATGCAGGAACCCAGCAGGAGACAAACGACGTCCCACCGACTCCTAGCACCCATACCAACGGTATACTGCGAACCAGTGGATGTGGAGATTTCAAAGCCAAGGGGGCACCTTGTGCACTCTGTGAGTCGTTAGGGTTTACAAAACGGTCTCCGAAACGGTTACGGCTCGTAATCTCCCGTACCAAGCGGTAAATTACAAACAACTCAGCCGTGAAGACAGATGAAGAGTCCGGAAAGGCCCCGCCGGATTCAAACAAGGGGCAGGTAACATAGAATCCAACTTTCCTCTTCGGGTTTGGGGCCATCTGAGTACACGGGCACAGTTAATGTGTCAAAAATTGACTGCTCAAAGATGTGTGAATGCATTACTCCCGGTGTTTTGGCAGCTTTAGAAGCAAAGACGTGTCGAAAAACGTTCAAAGGTACGGCTTGGACAAATATTTTGGTCCATTGGCTCTAGAATTACATAAAAAACAAGGAATATTGAAAAATGTCAACGAGAAAAATTAACTATATGCGAAAACTTCATTAACAAATGCTAACGATCTGTTTCTTTAAAAAAAAACCCTAGCAAAACCAACTTTGAATTTCCTGCACTTGAGGGCAAATAAATGGAAAATAACCTTAAAATAATATTCAAGAATTAACACTTCAATTCTTGCTCTCCGAGTGGATAAGGCGATGGATTTCCATGCCTCGGTGCAGGGTTCGATTCTAAAAACGAGAGGACACAAAAAAATTCGGCCTACGGAACCCTTAAAGGGATTTCTTTATAGATACTGTCCTGATGTTGTACTCGAAAGGTTTCCATGCTCGTTTCGTTGGTCAGTGTCAAAACACTACTACCGCTCTTTCTTCCCCCCCCTTTCCCCAACGAGGACAAACTTGTTGGTTCCTTTGGGTTTGACTACCTGGCAAATGATGAGGCACTTTAATCCTCTAAACAATTGACGTTTCCGTGGTAAATGACTGCTCGATTGTTTTGTTGAGCAGCCATGGCAAGCGAGTGCAGAATTCTGTTGAGTAATGGAGTTTCTTGATGCAGGCTTGAGAGAATGTAAATTGTTCAGGGGCCACCAATAGAGTGGTTGGTTAAGTAAACACGTTCACTATTTGTCTCAATTAACAAGGTCTATGATTGGACTTCTTCTTGATTACTTCAAGTCAGCGGGCTCGCAGCTCATGTGGATGGAGAGCTTTCCTGGAGGCTGATGTAGATAGAGGTTGGCACTTGCAGTGGCTCAAGTATGGAAGCCAAGCGAGAAAATTGTAACAATCACATTAGTACATCTAGGCCACGGATAACGTGAGTTTACCATGTGTCGTCATCACGGGGTTGCCAGCGGTCACTGGATCACCAGGTATTAGCCACATCGGCGTTTGTTAGCGCGTTTTATGCAATTACAGGTATTCTCAATCTGCTGAGTTTGATGTTCTGCTTCCGAAACGAATTTTAGAACTTAATGGACGGGTTTATTCTTGAAGTTAGTCCCCGTAATATCTGTACTTGGTCGTACGCTTTCCACAGGTCACTTATTATTGTAGAACCAAGTGAAATGCAAGCCTTAATAAGTTTCCATTGACGTACATAGAAGAACTCTACCCTTAGTCGTATTTTCTAAAGGAGAGAGCGTTGTACTCTCTCCTTTAGAGGAGAAAGTAGAAATCACGTAGACACCAGCTGCTGTGGTCAAGTTTCTCTACCAAGGTGTGTTTGTCGTAGTATGGCCCCTTTTCTGATATCACACCCCACACCTGATACCACTTTTATGTCGGAGAATGCCCCTTTTTTAATCTGTCTACACACAAACCGCTTTTGTCGTGGTATTTTTTGTGGTCGTGATATACTTCTTTGATGAAGTAGGCTTTGTTCTAAGAGTGCTAATATTGTTATTTTAAAGAAGAGCCGTAGGAAACACGTAAGGATATAAGGAAACGCGCAAGAATTCCAGAAATAAACTTATATTTTTAACTTTATCAATTTAATACACAAAAACTAACCATTAACCACAGAAATACTCCGAATATTATAATACACAATAATTACTTTCATTAGTTTGCCCCTCTAAAATTGGTTAAATTCGCCACGCACTTCAATATACAAGATTTAGGCTTATTGACTCTACTGGAGTTTAAATACCTCAGGAATGTTATTGGCTCCACGACGCGTGCCGACCGGCCAGATGGAGGTGGTCGAGATCACGAGGTACTTTTGGAGAGGGTAGCAGATGAGGGTCCACACGGTATTCAGGGAGGAGGGACGTTCTTCAAGGACGAGAACAATCACGGTGCTTTAGGCGGCACCAAGGTAGGCGTATTCTCTCTGGCGAGAGTAGGTCGAACTTGGTTCTTAAACCAAGTTAACTTGGAGTTCGGTGTGACCACCGAGTAACCTGCTCGAGGGGGAGCTTTCTCCTTCGTTACTTAATTCCTAATGGGCGAGGACTGAACTCGGGGAGGGTCTTCTTCAAGGGATAGGATCGAGAAGAGGGGATTTCTCTGACGAGAATAAGTTGAACTTGGTTCCTCAACCAAGTTAACTTATGAGTTCGGTGTGGCCACCAAGTAACGTGCTCGAGGAGGAGCCTTTTCCTTCTTCTTTTCTTAGTTCCTCAAGGACGAGGAATACCCCTGGTGTTTAAGATGCACCAGGATATGAGGAGTCTCTCTGACTAGAGTAAGTTGAACTTGAACAAGTTAACTTAACGTTTGGTTTGATAACCAGGGACTAGCTCGATGATGAACTGCTTCTTAGCCCCTTAGGTAGGTAGCCCTGCCTCTCTTGCAGGGTACTTCTTAGTCTGATGACCCAAGTATTCTACCTGTCCAGTCTCGGTAGCCCGATCTTAATCCGGGAACTTCGTCACCTGGAGACTGACGTATTCTACCTGTCCAGTATCGGTAGCCCGGTGTCTTAACCCGGGGACTTCGTCACCTGGAGACTGACGTATTCTACCAATCCAGTCTCGGTAGCCCGGGTTCTTAATCCGGGGACTTCGTCACCTGGAGACTGACATATTCTACCTTGATTTTCCTCAGTGTTTCTTATTTATACCTCGTCACCTCACTGGGGGAGTGGTAAAAGGGGGGGTAGGGCTTGGGGGTGGGCCCAGGAGGGTTCTTATTCCAAACGGTTTTTCTCACCAAGTCTTACATCGGCTCCTCGTTAGCCTTCGAACTTGAGAGAAACCCGTCTCCAATTTCTTACTTGAGGTGACATTGAATCTCACTCTCGTAGGGGAGATCTTGCATTTTAACCTTTAGGCCTTTCATAGCAACGAGTGGCGCGGCGCTGTGGTTACGCGCTTGACCCCACGGTGCCGGATGTCTTTGCAGTAATCGCCTCGTGTCTCCACTGAGAGAGAACGGGGAAGTGACGATTTTCCTACAGTGTTCATGAAGGGAATTCTCCCCCTTGTCCGATAGAGACTGCCACTTGTTACCACTAATAGATTTTCTGTTTCGAGTTTTATGCAGAATAATGACGCGCCAAGAATTGGCTTGATTGGCAAACGATTCAAGAAGATGAAACGCGTTGGTTTTTCTCTGAGAAAAACTTCGACCAGGACAAAAGGCTGAACACAAAGAATGACAGATGGTCATGCAGAGTGCCCAAGCGTTGTTCCAAATGTAATACATACCAAGTTTCCAGCAACTGTAATGGTTCTGGGAGTCGTTAGCAGTGCGGGAGATGTCATGCCCCCTCACATTTTTCACATGGCTTAAGAGTCAATGGTGCTGCCTACACAGAGGTTTTGGAAAAGGTTATAAAGCTCTGGATAGACAGAGTATGCAATGGAAGACCATATATCTTCCAACAAGACTGCACCATCTCATAAAGCTAAAATAACCCAAGCTTGGATCCGTGACAGTTTCTACAACCATGTTCTCCCAAAGACATGGACACCCAGCTCACTCGACCTTACTCCACTTGACTATAACGTATCGGATGTCGTCGACAGAGAGGTCAATCAACACCTCCATAACACCTTCAATCTTTCAAGTCCGTTATAACAAAGTCTATATCCCAAGTTGATATAGATCATCTGATTCGGTATGTCAACGTTTCAGACCACGCAATGAAACTGTCATTGAGAGGCACAGATCAAGGGGGAGGCTGAGAGTGCTGAAGCCCCCCAATTTGTCCTTTTAGTATCTCATAGTGAAAAGCGAAGCAACTTCATTAAGCCCCCCCCCCCCCGTCCTTCGTAATGACATGATTAGGTCATTGTGTTCATCAATTCCTGCCGGTTAATTCAATCTTCCTCGAGGATGAATGCAACTCGGACGCAGCACAATCCGAGATCCGCTCCTTCTGATTGGCTTCGTCGTCACTGAGTCGGTTCTAGTTCACGCCGTGGAATCAAGCCGAGCCGAGCCCTGCAGTCTCTAACGGTCGATCTCGTCTCAGCATACACTATGATCGGTGAAGTGCAGAAGTATTTTAACCAGACCAGGAAATGTGCAGTGACCAGCTTGTTCGACGTCTTCAAGAAGGCAGAAGAGTTCCTCCAGTAGATCGGTTCTTCACATGACAACATTTCTGAACCTCTAGTTTGTAGGTAGCAAATACAGCGAGCAAACATACCATACCAAGCATCTGAGAATATGACAACCGATACGTCTATGTCAAAGTCATTGACCAGATGTTGACTGAGCTGTAGAGCTGGTTCGCGGACGACAATATTCCGGTCGTTTTCAATATCAAACATCTGCTCAGCTGCGTCCAAGGAGATATTGCTACGTTATTGGCGGCGGCAAAAGTGTACGAAGTTGACATCGAGGCCTTGAGCCTCTTCAATGCGGAAGCAGAGCGCTGGTTTTTGTCAACAATCAAGTTTGACTCTGTTGGAGATGCTCTTGCCCACGCCCAGACTCGAATATATCCGAACCTGGTCGGGATCCTCCAAGTTCTGATCACTCTCTCAGTCTTAAACGCGGAGGTCGAGCGTTCATTTTTTGGTCTGAAACGACTGAATACTAACTTAAGGAATACCATGGTTCGAGAATGCTTCAACCTCCTAGCGTTGATCCGTGTTCAGAGCGAAATTGATGTTAGAATATACAGCGTAATCAAGGCATTTGCCCAAAGGAACAGGAGTTTGATGTTCGTGTTAAATATTGTGACCAATGTTGTGTTATTAATGTGAGTTAGATGCTGTTATTAACCATTGTATGCACGTTTATTTTTCTATTTCTTTGTTAAGCCATCCTATATTCTTATATTCAGAGTTATGTATTAATATAGAATATATATAAAAGCAGCTTTTTAAACCGTTGCGATCAAATGTGCCTTATATGATACATGTCTAAAAAGTATGTAAATCTCAAAAATAATGATGAAATTCAGTATTATACAAGGAGCAGTCAATAAGTTTTGCAATTCGGATATAAGGAAACGAGATATGAGGAAAAGTGTTTTATTATTTTTCAATATAACTACCCTCGACTTCAATGCACTTGCACCACTTGTCACGGAGGCTTCGAATTCCCGACAACCAGAAATCTCCCGACTGCTGTTCAATCCACTCCTGGACGGCGAGCTGGACATCTTCATCGTCCCCAAACCAGCGTCCACGCAGTGTAGCCTTGAGCTGGCGGAATAAAAAGTAGTCGCTAGGGGCCAGATCTAGACTGTAGGGGGGCTGGTTGAGTTCCTCGGATCCGCACTCGCGCAGGGCAGCTTGTGCAACTCTGGCCTTGTGGACTTTGACGAGGTTGAAGTCGATCATGGGGCGTGATGTTTCTAGGGACCCAACGGGCAGAGACCTTGATCATGGCCAAATTGTCGTGGATGATGTTGATAACACTTCCATGTGATATTCCAAGTTCTGGCTCGATTTCTTTGACCTTCACCCGTCAATTTTCGAGGATCCTTTTCTCCACACGGGCCACATTGTTCTCGTTGGTCACGTCTGACGGGCGTCCTGGACGGGGGTCATCTTCAAGGGGCTCATGACCATGGTGGAACTCCCTATTCCAGCGAGCATCAGGTAACATTCGGTCCGTTGTGCCTAAGCATATTTTTTTTCATATGAAGAAGTTATGGCGCTGTGAACGATAGAGCATCACGTGTTCGCCTACGGCAGTTTCAGTAAGAATAATGCGTCTGTTACTTTCAGAGAGAGAAGGCTTACCTCTCACACAACTAAAACCCAACGTCTATCTGGGGCGCCTGAGAAGATACACCCACACGGTCATACAACTCCAAGGGAGCCGCGAAATTTTTGCGGGACCGTGTGGGCAGTTTGTGTTACATTCCTCGTTGTTGCACCGTCTGATCGGCGCCAGATACACGGCGCCAAGGCCCTTTGCGCAAAGTTGCGAAGCTGCCGAGACTACCTCTCCCCCTGGCACGCCAAGTCTAATAAGATCTCCGTCCTCTTTTGGGGGGGCCCGGCGACCTGCTTCCGCTGAGGCAGTATAAATACTTCGAGAAAAGCTTTGAGGAAAGCAGTACCATACAGTTCCGTCTTGGTTAGCAGCCAAGTAAAGTCTCGTACACTCTACTTCGTCTCCCAATGGTTTCCAGCTTTGAACGCGAGGCATCATCTCTACCTGGCCTTGCTCATACCTAAGGCCAGAATTCACGCCGGTAGACGATAGATACGGACAGGCATCTATCACTCGGTTATCAACTTCGTTCAACGACTGGAGTACTCCCTTACCCATTTCTCAGCGAGATTCAAAAAGAAGGAATTTTCCAAGTTCAACTTTGCAGCGCCCGGTTTACTCGCCGTATTCAAGCCTCTAATCAATTAGGCTTTACGTGAGTCTCCCCGATAATTTCACTCTCTCTTTTCGAGTCATTTATTTATTGTCATTTATTTACTTGCGCTATTAATATTCTCTTTGTATATAGTAAAGTTATATATTTTTCTACCATTAGTTTCTTTAATCCCAGGACCTCTAAAAATTGATTATCTAGGCCAACCGAACTCAACTTTGTTTATTTAACCCTCGCACTGGGATCTGTATCCCGATTCTCTGGCGTGACCTCTATATTATATTCTGGTGTAAGGTGTGGGGTAACCTTTTGACATCTATATTATATTCTGATGTCAGGTTCTTAAAGATATCCGCAGTATCTGATATCATTTCTTTTAGACCTGTGACAGATTTTAATCGGTGTTATTCTTATATATTAAAGTACTGGTTTTAGAAACAGTAGAAAAGACTGTACACATTTCCCACTTTTGTGTGCATATTTTGTATTGAATTTTGTGACCGTGTGAAACTTTAACCCTTTACAGGCCTCATAAAAACGTATGCCGTATTGTAAAGGAGTTAATCTTATTTCCCTTTTTTTTTGTATTGTCTTGTCGTTTTCTTCGTGCGTAAGAGGCAACACAGGCTCTTGCTAAATTCCGGAGTGAATATTTCAAATATAATTAAGAATTCACGCCGTGCGAAATAATTATTGCTGTGTTTGTTTGTTTTTTTAATTGAAGAATCGTAGGACCGCCAAAGCCTACCAGCACTTCCTCTGGCAAGCCCTATTCACGGTCACCCTACGACAGTCACAGCAGTTCAGCGTGAGATTCGTCGCTGATTCAACATTCCCCGAAATCAGGCTGTTCCCTTCTTGTAACAAAATCTTACGGTGGGTTCATACGCTGCGTACACGAAGTATACTAATGAATAGCAGCCCGGTAGGGGTCACACAAACGGTACGTACCCCAGTAAATGTGGAACCTGTAACACAAGCTGTGCTGCGCATTCCGAAATCGCTCTGCTTGGAGCCATGCCGCTAAACTTGGCATCGAGAATCGTTCGGTAAAGCGTCGTTCGCATAAAGACCTGCATTCCCACCTCTGCAAATTTACTTCATTGCGCAAGGGGTGAGACCAGGGTGCTAAGCAGAGCGGCTTAACTTCGCACGTCAGATGAAGAAATTTTTGAGGCAAATGACAACCTCATTATGTTAATGAGTGATGAACCTCATTTTCATCTCAATGGCGTGGTGAATCAACAGAATTGTTATTATTGGGCTCCTACACAGGGTAAAATCTGGGACATTAAGATCCAGAAAGTGGCGCTGGTGAAGTCGTAGAAATTCTCCGACAACCACTTCTGACTCTTTCCGGAGGTGTGGAATTCCAGCAGCAGACCTCTCAAGCCAGAGTTTGACCTGTCTCCAGCAACTCCTGATAGCGGGCAGCATGTCGTCCCTTGACTCGAGACACACAAAGACCACCACAGTCGGGGGTAAATTGGCTTCATGATGCATGGAACATTGCGTGGATTGTAGGTAAGCCACCTGTTGTTCTGAGTGTTGCGAAACTTGTGCTTGGAGAATTTCTTTTCTTCTGAGAAGAACCAGATCGTTCCCAGTTCAAAAGGAGGCTTCAGCTTGTTCATGAGCTTATTTGACTTCGTCAAGCGGTTTTCCTTAGCCTTAGCTGTCAGGATTTATGTCTTGAACCTCTTGTACGAGGGGTAGCGAAGGATCTTATTCAGGGTCAGCTTAATGGTAGCGACTATAACACCTATCTCCTCCGCTAAAGCCTAGATTACCATGCTCGGGTCTTCCATCACCTTATTCTGCAGTTGTTGGATGAATTCCGGCATGCAGATGCGGTCAGAATGCCTGTTATGTCCCTTTCTGCTGGCCACGGCTTCATAGTTTCCGGTACAGCGTTTGCAGTGTTCATAGAGCATTGAACCGCAGCCTCCGAAATGTACAGGCCTGGATGCCGAAATGATGATGTCACACAGGCAGGCGGACCCGACAGCTGCTCGCAAGCTTGACTTTACCAATGATTATGAACTGCACACTTTCGGTTGTATTATTGAGAACTTGAGCATTTGTTGACTATTATGAGGCATCAATTGAAAGTTTAAAATTATTCAATGTCTCCATAATGAAATTATTAAGACATGACTAATAGGTATCTGCTATATGCGGCACATGCAGACTGAGAGGGACCTGCTTATGCGGCACATGTAGACTGAGAAGGACCTGCTAATGCGGCACATGCAGACCGATAGGTGTAGAAATGAAACTGCGCTTATCTTAACTTGCTGCACTGGAAATAAGTGAGCTATACGTCCACACTTACAGTATCATCCTTTACGATAATGAGTAACGTTGTAGCATTCATACACACTCACACTCCTGTAGGTTTTAGATGTATTTAAAACTACATAGGTATCATACAACACATCTTTATTTTGGGGTGAATGTATCTCCTCTCCACATTATGTAGTAAATGTTGACAACTTCCTTTTGTTTGCTTAAACATTGTATACAAACAATGAAATGCTTGTTTGAGGTACCACATATACAAGTTTCATTGAACTTCTTTCTCATAAGTACTCATGAGAACCTGAAATATTTTGTAGGTGTTGGTGCATGCATTAAGAGTGAACTCTGTGGGACATTTTAACTCTCCCCTGTTAAGCTGCTTAGTGTACTGACAAGTTTCTTCTGATATCTCTACATCAAGAATATTTTTCGAACAAATATTTGCTACCCATAGAGAACACATACACTTTTTCTGCATAGTGTGACCTAAATACCCTGAAATATAAATCAGTACCTTCTCATCTGTGTGTGACAGTTCCTGATCTGTAACAACATCATGAATATCAGGAAAAATATCTAGAGAGGTGACAGAAGATTCCTCATTCTTCACAAACGAAGTATTCATATCCGTTATAGGCAAGACATTTGAGGGGGAAGACTTTAAGGAAAGCAGGTTTACTTGTTATCTGATTCTTGCACCTGTCCTACTGAATTTAAAGAAAGCAGGTCTACTATCTTCAACTTGTTCTCTGATTCTTTCACCTGTCATACTGACTTTAAGGAAAGCAGGTTTACTATCTTCAACTTGTTATCTGATTCTTGCACCTGTTCTACTGACTTTAAGGAAAGCTTGTTTACTATCATCAACTTGTTCTCTGATTCTTACACCTGTCCTACTGACTTTAAGGAAAGCAGGTTTACTATCTTCAACTTGTTCTCTGATTCAAGGCGGTGGATGTGGTGTACTTAGACTTTCAGAAAGCCTTTGATAAGGTACCACACCGCCGCCTTCTCCGGAAAGTGCGAGCGCTGGGCATAGACGGAAAGGTAACCGGCTGGATCGAGAATTGGCTAAGTGGCAGACGGCAACGGGTGGTGGTGAATGGACAGGCTTCTGAGTGGGTGCCCGTTACTAGCGGGGTGCCTCAAGGTTCTGTCCTGGGACCACTACTATCCATCATCTACGTCAACGACATGGACGGTGACATGGTTACCAAGATTTCCAAATTTGCCGAAGATACCAAGCTTGGTATGAACGTTGCAAAGGATGGAAATACTGCTCGCCTGCAGGAAGATCTTGGGGGATTGGGGAGTGGTCGGACACGTGGCAATGCCTTTTAACGTGAACAAATGCAAAGTGATGCATATCGGCCACTGAAACCCCCAATCTCAGTATATCCTTAAGGGCACTACTATCGAATCCACCTACACTGAGAAGGACTTGGGTGTAACAATCACTAATGACCTCAAGTTCTCGAAACAGTGCATTGAGGCGGAGAAAAAGGCCCAAAGGATGCTAGGCTATATTAAGCGCCAGTTTGGTTATCGGAACCAATAGATTGTACTGTGCTTGTACAACTCACTTGTCCTACCGCACCTGGAGTATGCCGTACAATTTTGGAGTCCTTAATTGCGAAAGGACATCGGGAGATTGAAACGCGTACAAGCTAGGGCAACCAAGCTGATTCCCTCCATCCGACATAAAAGTTATGAGGATAGACTAAGGGAATTAGATCTGTTCTCGCTTGAAACCCGTAGACTGCGTGGTCAGCTCAACGAAGTTTTCAAAATACTTCGAGGGTTCGACAATGTTGACTACCGGGATATTTTCACACTTAGTGAGAACAGAAGGCGCAATCACGGCTTCAAACTTGAACTGAAGCGTTACAATCGCAATCTGTGTGAAAAATTTTTCACCTACAGTATCTGCGGTAAGTGGAACGCATTTCCAGTGGAAGTTGTCAACAGTGAATCTGTTGAACAGTTCAAGTCAAGACTAGACAAGGTCTTCAAAACTGGCCGTTTAGGGACCCAAAATAATTGAGCAGCCATGTGCCCGCTCGATGGCTAGTCCAAAGGTACCCTCCTTGAATGGACCGTAAGGTCTTCTTGGGTACCTTCTTTCCTTGTTGTTACTCCTTGTTGTTACACCTGTCCTACTGACTTTAAGGAAAGCAGGTTTACTATCTTCAACTTGTTATCTGATTCTTGCACCTTTCCTACTGACTTTAAGGAAAGCAGGTTTACTATCTTCAACTTGTTATCTGATTCTAGGACCTGTCCTACTGACTATATGGAAAGCAGGTTTACTATCTTCAACTTTTTCTCTTATTCTAGCACCTGTCCTACTGAGACATTATAGTTACCACCACTCATTTTTCTGTATATTTCAAATCTAGACCCCACTTTGTCAGTCGGAAATTTTCCTAGCAAAATGTACTTAAGCTAATCGGGATTTGTGGTAGGTGAGTAGGTCTGTGTAGGGGAAAAATGGGTGTGGATAGATAGATGAAAATAGACAAGTAGTGAAGAGATAAAGTAGTGTGGAAGGGTACAAAGAGATGCTAGGTGCCTGGTAGTCAGGCCTATCGCTTTCATTATTTTCTTTGTCGTGTATTTCCTTTGTTGTTTTCGTTAGAGTTTTTATTATTATGGCGTTCGAGCCATTCGTTTTCAAATTCTTAATATAGTTTGTATGTTATTATATGCATTTTCTGTTGTTCTATTATTTATAATTTATACTTTAGTGCTTAGTTTTATTGTCTTTTGTTCATTTTGTAGCGTGTGTGATTTGTATCTTTTGTTTCTTCTTTCTTCTTGTCACTTTTGGTTTTAAATGAGTCTTGATTGGTAGATTTTTGTCACAGTTGCTATTCGGTGTTAATGGTCTCTATGATATTGCAGCAAGTAATCACATAATCTAATTAAAGTGGACGCGGTGCGTTTCAGTGCAAAGGGAGTTTCCTTAGACAATTTACCTGCTCTCATCTGCCCTTTATTCTCTGAGTTATTCAGTCCTTCACAGGCATCATCAAGCCACTCACAAAATTTAGCAAGAAATGACAAATTTGGGTCATGAGATGAAGTTTGAGTTATTGGATTGCTCTGCTCTTGATGGAGAGCTACTCCTTTAAATGGAGTTTTCACATTAACAATGTTCCACCAAGAAATTACTTGCTGCAAGAATATTGCTGTACCTGATGAATCTACTTCTTTGAATTCCTTGAGTGCAGCAACATTCTTCCCATCAAACACCTGAAGGGCATAATGCACATTTTGTCTTTCTAAATTAGATGGATACAAAGATTTCTCTGACAATCCTGGAGCTAGTTTAGCATGTAAGGTTCTCTCACGAGAGTGACTCCTTTTCAACGGTGATAAACTTGCATGTTTTAGAATGTTTGGGTTTTCTGGTGATGGCAAGACAAAGGTTTAGGCAGGATCTTTTTGATTGAGTCAGTTGTTTCGGATGCATTTCAGCAAATTAACTGTATCGAACAATAGGAATATACACCCACATATATTCCTCCACATAGTTTCTCAAACATGTGCCTATTTACCCAATTATTGTCAGATACCAGTGTAAGTACTTGAAATCCAATATCATGCAAGACTTTGATAACTGTTTCTACTGGTATTAGAAACACACAATATAATAGCTTTGATACTGCAACTAAGGCTTCACCCGCTATCTATTTAATAAATACAGATATTTATTTGAATCTTAGCTTTATTAGAAGCATTATTAAGCTTGCACGGGTGTGAAATGACACGCCCTGGTTCACTCTTTTTGAACTGCGTCTGCAGTCGGCGCTGGCTCTAGCGCCGGCTCGAATGACATCATCACAACCGTCTCAGCTATAGATCCAGGCCTGTACATTTCGGAGGCTACGATTCAATCCCATTGATGATTTCAAAATTTTAATACCCTTCGCGAATCATCATGATGTTAGTAAGTCTTTTCCAATATTGAGATGGCTTCAACTTCTCCGTCAGATAACGTTTTTCTCAACTAAAACTTCACTCTTTATGCTCTCCAACGCCGTTGATTGTTCACCGATCCGTCAACCTGTTCCTTAAAAAATGAGAAATATATATATAACATTAGAACAATTTTTAAATCCAATGACAAATTCCAAATATATATATTGTAGTTTGGGGATGTCATCTTAGCTAAGAGGGGCGGTTAATAAGTTTTGCGAATCGGTAGGGCAAACAGAGGAAGGGGGATGGCTGTTTGTGGGGGTGTTAGGATATGTTATGACAAGGCAGGACCTGCAGCCGCACGCTCCTACCTCGTCTATTTAAGAAGCAGTAGCTGATCGCAGATCGTCAGTGACAAATTTTTCAACATTGGAGAAGTTGAGCACCGCGCAGTGATCAATTTTTGGACCAAGGAAGGCAAGAATGCAAAAGAGATCCATGAACGCATGGTTTTTGTGTACACCGACACCACCCCTTCCTATGCAACCATTGCTCGCTGAAATAGGGAGTTCCGCCATGGTCGTGAGTCCCTTGAAGATGATCCTCGTCCAAAACGGCTGTGAGACGTGACCAACGAGGACAATGTGGCCCGTGTGGAGAGGAGGATCCTCGAAAATCGACGGGTGAAGGTCAAAGAAATCGAGCCAGAACTTGGAATATCACATGGAAGTGTTATCAAAATCATCCACGATAATTTGGCCATGACCAAGGTCTCTGCCCGTTGGGTCCCTAGAATTATCATGCCCCATGATCGACTTCAACGTCATCAAAGTCCACAAGGCCAGAGTTGCGCAAGCTGCCATGCGCGAGTGCGGATTCGAGGAGCTCAACCATCCCCCCTACAGTCCAGATCTGGCCCCTATCAACTACTTTTTATTCCACCAGCTCAAGGCTGCCCCGCGTGGACGCCGGTTTGGGGACGAGGAAGATGTCCAGCTCGCCGTCCAGGAGTGGATTGAACAGCAGTCGGTAGATTTCTGGTTGTCGGGAATTCGAAGTCTCAGGGACAAGTGGCGCAAGTGCATTGAAGTCGAAGGTAATTATATTGAAAAATAATAAAACACTTTTCCTCATATCTCGTTTCCTTATATCCGAATTGCCACACTTATTGACCGCCCCTCGTATATCTATTATATATCTTTATATTAAAATCTGGTGTCAGGTATAGTTGGGTTTGTTTGTTTTTTACTTAAGAACCCGTTAAATTTCAATTCCTCCATTTAATTATTCTGACCGAGTTTGCCTAATTTCGCTCAAAGTTATTCAAAGATTGTGGAGCTAATTATCAACTTATTTTTTTACTATTTAATTGTGTGCCCCCGAGACCAGAACTTTCCCCTTTCCTTGGTGGAACCCTCTACTAAATCCCGTGCTCGATTAAGAGGACGGAAAATTTTAATCAGATAGGGATTAAATTTTCACTTTGTCAATTGTGTTTTATGTTTTCTTTATTTGGTGTGCATTTCTTTTTTGGGAGGTAAATCTTCGATTTTTTTTAAACTTCCGTGAGAGCCCCATAGTCTGTGTCGTGTATTCCGTGTACTTTGGAACTGCTAGACGCGCACGTACTGTCAAGGATGTCATCCTTTGATAGATTCCACAAATAAGGTAAAATTTGGGGATTAAAAGGCAAGGTTTTAATTGCCTATATCCAGGACCAAGGAAGAAAGAAGAGAACAAAGAAAAGCTGAAAGAAAACAAAGAGAAGCTGAAGAAAGAAGATAGCAAAGAGAAGTAGAATAAAGGGAAAGAAACAGTCAGCATGAGCAAGAGCTAAGTCGGGATAACGTAGAAACCCTTTCCGTTAGTTCAATGAATGAGGCCACTCAAACCCTTTCGGTTAAGCTACCGTATTCGAGGATGGCGAAGACTTCAGTGCCTACCTCACCCACTTCGAAAAGATTTTCGAAGTGAATTCGTGGGACATCGAGGAGAATGGAGTCGTACGATTACTTCCCTTGCTCAACAGCCACCTTCGTGAAACTGTCATATCTTTCTCTGCCGAAGCCACCCTTAATTATTCAACTCTCAAGGTTGAATTGCTATCGGCAATCAATATGAATTCCGATTTCTATCAAGCTAAGTTTATCCAGGCAAGAATATTACCCTGCCAAACTTACCGCCAGTTTGGCTTCATCCTTTAGAGAAGCCTACAATTCTTGCTGGACTCGGCTCAAGTAAGACGCGAATACCAGTCTCTGTTTGATTTCGTCTTACGTGATCATTTATGGCTGCGCTGCCTTCCGAGATCCGTGCATTCGTAAAAGATAGACGAGCGTCTACCTTTAAGGAATGCCTGGAAGAGGTGGATGTACACGCGTCCAGCCATAATCTGTATCCGAAGGACCCTAATAAATCACATCCCCATCTCACAAAAATAAGAGTAATTTCCCTAAGTCCTACCTAAAAAATTGGCCCATTTTGTCATGGTTGCTGGTCCCCCAAACTTAGATACCCCCCCCCCCTCCGCAAGAACCGAGGGATATTAAGCCCCTCCTAAATAATTCCCCGCTATTCAATTACCCCCGGTGGCCCATCGTGTGTTTCACGTGCGACGTGACCGTACATTTTAAGACCAACTACCCCCAAAACTCTCACTTTCGCTCTTCCCCCATCCAACAAGTCCATCAGGTCAATGCTTTTCTCTCTCAATAACCTGCTAGCCTAATAACTCCACTTCTGCCCTGGGACATCAAGTCAATTTTTTTATTTAGTAAAAGTTTCCCCGGTGGGCTTGAATTCGAGGTTGGAACTGGGAATGGGTGCCGGGTGTTAACCCCAGCAGGACAATCAATTTTCTAATTGTGGCCCAAAGAAAGTTATATATCTCGTTAAAAATGACCTCCTTTAGCGTTCTACCTCGAACGAGGATGGTGCTAAGACTTGTTTCCTTTGCATCCCCCGTTCTCGCTTTCCCCAGGTTCTTAGCCTTCCCCACGATGTGTTATTGGCTGGATAGTTCAGCCACAATAAAACCACCCAAAGAGTCTTTCGATATTTCTTTTGGCCCCGCGCTGCCAAAGAAATTACAGAATTTTGTCGATCCTGTGATATTTGCCAAAAGACGACGACAAAAAGACGAATCACACCTGCCCCCCCTCACTGCAAAGACCCCCATTGTGTCTGAATCCCTTTTTTAGAGCGGCTATCGACTTGATTGGCCTAATTAACCCCCACGCCGAGCGAAGGACACTCTTATATCCTCACGCTCGTGGACTTTGCCACGAGGTTCCCTAACGCAGTTCTCCTTAAAAGAATCAGTAGCATAACGTGCGCGGAAGCATTAATAGCTATCTTTTCTCGAGTCGGCATCCGTAAGGAGATAATGTCTGACCGAGGTAGACAATTTACGTCCGAACTCATGGTATACGTGGGAAAACTTCTCCTGATAAATCCTCTCCTCACAACACTTTTCCACCCTGCTGCAAACGGACTCTGCGACAAATTAAACGGAACTCTGAAGACCGTCCTGAAGAAGCTGTGCCACGCTCAGCCTCAAGAGTGGCATCAGTATCTACCAGTCGCTCTCTTTGCGTGTCGTGAGATTCCTCATAGGACTTTAGGGTTCGCCCCGTTCGAACTCCTTTATGGGCGAGACGTACGAGGCCCTATGAGTATTCTCAACGAATTGTTCGCAAATCCCCGCCTCAATGAAGAGATTAAACCCTTGTATTCGTACGCATTAGACCTGAGGAACAACTTAGAGGAATGCGCCGAAATCGTGCATAAAAATACGGATCTTAATTGGGAGAAATACCGGACTTATTTCGACGTAAAGGCAAAAGATCGAGGCCTCCGACCCAGTGATGAGGTATTGATCCTCCTCCCCATTGAGTCTAATAAGCTCCTTTCAGAGTGGAAAGGCCCGTTCCCCGTTTTAGAAGCACGAGGAACGGTGGCATATCTCATAAAGACCCCTTCCGGTAATAAGTTATATCACATAAAGATGTGTATTAATAACACAGTCGCGCTTGACGAAGAGGCGGTGATGGAAGCCGCTTACCCTACCCCCTACCCCGAGCCTCTCAATCTGATACAGACAGTTTGTGTCAAGTCAGATAAGGAGCACCCCCTACCTCCACTACCCGGTTGCAGTGAAGAAACCGCCCAGGAACTCGATTTAAATCCCTAATTGGAACTTCTGCAAAGGACTCAACTAGCTAAGTTATTAGCTGAATTTGTGAACGTGATTTCCGAAAAGACAGGATGTGCGCATCATTTCATACATGACATCTCTCTGAAAACACAGGAGCCTGTTCTCACTAAACCGTATCTCTTGCCTGTGCATCTTCATCCGGCCTTTAATTCAGAAGTAGAAAACCTACTAAAGTTGGGTATCCTTGAGCCCTCCACCTCTTATTTCTGCTCCCACATTGTAATGGTAAGGAATCCAGATCAAAATTTAAATTTCCGGAAATTGAATTCAGTGACGGTTTTTGACGCGGAACCAATCCCGCTCATCGACCAGAATCTACACCTTTTGAAGAGGCCAAATTTATCTCAGAAATAGACCTAGGTAAGGCCTTTTATCAAATTTCCCTCAAAGATAGTGCTCGGAAGCACAATGCGTTCCCGTCTGAGAAGGGCCTGATGCAATTTAGGCGTCTTCCTTTCGGTTTGGTGGTCACTGCTTGCAGTAAGGGAGAATCCTGGATGGTCTAGGTAACATGTCGTTTTATTTCGATAATGTGTACGTTGCCACGCGTACATGGGACAACACCTAGTCTTCCTTCGCTCCCTCCTCATGAGGTTACGGGAACACGGATTAACCATTGGGTCTAGTAAATGTCATTCTGCCTATAATTCCATTCGTTATTTAGGCTTTCATATCGGGGAAAACTAGATGACCCCTCAGCATATTAAAGTAAAGGCCATTACCAGCACGCCTATTCCGTGTACAAAGAAACAACTCAGCTCCTTTTGGGGATCCACATCTTTCTACCGGCGTTTTGTCCCCAATTTTGCCGCCTTAGATTCTTCCCTAGCGCCCTGTTAAAGAAACAATCCACAGATCCCCTCGTGTAGAACCCTAAGGCATCCGCCCACTTTGACAAACTTAAGGATAGGCTCACTTCTGCCCCCATTCTAAGGCTCCCTAATTCGGCCAAGCCCTTCGGAATCAGGACCGATGCGTGCAACGAAGGATTAGGATACGTTTTGTTGCAATACGACGATGATTTCAGCCATCCGATTGCATACGCGTGCCGGAAGCTTTCGTCGCGTGAGAAGAACTACACGACCATAGAACGTGATGACTCGCAATAGTTTGGAGAATTCAAAAATTTAAAATGTAATTATTGGGAAAGGAGTTCGTGATCGAAACGGATCACCACCCATTAGCCTATTTAAACAAACAGTAAAAGTCAGAACGGTATACTCATGCGATGGAGTTTACTGTTGATGGAGTACCAATTTCGTATATTTTATATTAAAGGTTCCTAAAATTGTATGGCCGACTGCCTTAGTAGGAACCCCATAGAGGAGCTTTTCCCATACTCGTAAGATCGAGTCACTGAGGGTGTGTACTTACAATTGTATATATTGCTAAGCTTTCTCCCTCTGTATATATATTGCCTTTATTTTTTTTGTTGTAATTAATTGTAATGGTCACCATGTTTTTTGGGGGGTATTATTGTTACCTATCGTTAACTCCTAAGTTCCACAACCTCATATGAATTGATTTTTTTATTCGCTGCTATGTAGGCCCGAAGTTAAGATTCCCCTATTAGCTTGTATCCCGTCAGGTAAATTGTTTTCTCCAATTCCTAGCTCTCCCATTTGTGGGGAATGACATTTCCCATCCTCTACGTGTCTGTGAAATTTCATCTTAGGAAGGGCAGCATGTGGGAGCATGAAACACAATACGCTGTTATCACACAGAATTTCCCTGGTCAAGACGGATCAGCGCAGCTGTATTTAATTTGGGGTGTTTTATTACCGTCTTCCCCCAGTTTGATAACGCCGTCACGCTCTGAGGCTCAGCAGCCGTGTTCATCTTCCCCCCTTTTGGGGTAGAAGGGAATCTCGCTTATTTCTCGTCGATGCTCCGAAATTATCAAGGTCTATGTTTGCTTAAGCCGCGTCCGATATCCACTGGGACGCCTTGCTGCGCACAGCCTTCTGACGACCATGGCTGTGGCTCCTATTTAAGTGGCTGTCTGCAAAGCCTCAGCAGATAGATATAGCCCGAGCTTCTTGCCATACAGATCCGAGTATCTGTCCCCTGTGAAGTGGTCCCCTCGCTCTTGTGATCTCGTTAGCAGATCATCTTCGGATAATCCGCCCTAATCAGAGGAAGATTACAGAAACCCCGTTTACGCCCCGGAAGATTGTCCTGGGTTTCTCTCGTCTCACTACATTGGTTGAAACTTCCTGCCGTCCCGCAGACGAATCTCGATTTGTGATTACTTCTCCCCGGAGCCGAGATAATCTCATACACCTTCGAACTCTTTCTGTACGTCTTCGCATCGGGACCCCACCGACGAAGACCTGGCCATTAGTCTTTCACCTCCTCAGTTCATTCACTAGAGGTAACCAGGAGTCCTTTCCTCGTAAGTCCCACCTCTCCGTTTCCAGTCCTAAGAAGAATTCCCCCCATTTTGTGTAACGTCAATAGACTTGCTAAGTCTTTCCTTCAATCTAACCTATTGGATCACTTATATATATTTCCCGGACCTAGTTTCCTTAATTTTTGCCTGGCATGATATTCTTTGGTCGTACTAATTATTATTTAGAGTTCCATATTTATCTGTGCCCTTGTTCTCATTATTATTATTTGTATTAAAGTTTATTTTTTTGTAAAGATGTTTATCTTTCGAATAACCTTTGAAACGAACCCGGTAAACTTATTCCCATTCAAAGAGCCAACCTTAATAATATTGAACTCTAGTTGGAAGGTATTTACCATCCACCAATTCAATTGTACCCGAGCCCAGCGCCGACAGTGGCAGCCTGGCTTACAGACGTGTGTACATTTTGAGAGTTTGGAGTCACACGCCTTCGTCTCTCGACAAATATTCTTTTCGAAAAGATTTTTGCATTTGTCTACTTTGTGCTTTCTGACCAGCACATCTAACACGCTTTTGACTTTGCCAGGCATACAATTTTAATTAATTCCTACTCGATTTAAATTCATTGTTTACCATCAGTTGACGAATTTGAGGGTCGACAAAGTTCGCTTCATTGAACCTTGTAAATTGTTTCCAGCGTCCTATTTTTAGTCGCGGGCGACTCTACATCTCACTATGTCGGTTGGTCGGTTGTCGATCGGTCGGTTCCCGTTTTGCTTTTTTTTTGGTAATAACATTGTAACTATTCGGCCGATTCTAACGAAATTTCAAACCCATATGTTGTTTTACATTCTGTTTCGAATGATATAATTGACAAGGTCTTTTCAAGGCTATTCCGTGAATTATTGAATGTTTTGAAGGTCATAAGGTTATAAATCAGAATAGGGGAGAGCACGCGACTTATGGCCGGCAGACCTTGTTATATGAACAGGGGAAAATTATTTTATTAACTAGTAGTTTACGAATGGTGTTATGTGAGCCAACTATTGACTTGCTTATTAACGACTGGTGCTCATTATACTTAATATTTTCCAAATAAAAGCTATATATTCATAAGTTTCCTTTAAAACAATAAAATGAACAGCGGATATTGATGGAAAAGTATTCCCGTTTTTGCCAAAGCATAGCCTTGGTGGTATAAAGCGAGGCATCGATGAAAAATCCCCTGGCTAGGATTATAAGGCAAATCTAAGTCTTCAAAAAAGGCCTGGAATATCATTGCAAAGGCATCCATTGTTTAACATTAAAAAAAATCTTGTAATTCGTCAGAAAGACTTAGGAAAAATTGATATGTAAACATCTTGAGCCATTTTTTTCCCCCATAGGCCGCGACAGTAAAAGCTCACTTTTTGTTTCGTCAGTCCAAGGCCGCCAAGAGGATATATAGTACTCGGTACAAGACAATATTTGGGCCCCCTCCCCAAGTTTCAAAAAACAAAAGCTACATATATACTTTACTTTTAGGGTGGCCAATATTTTATTTCTTTTTGCAGGTGTTCATACTGTATATTAGTAACAAATTTCTTTACTTAAAAGAATCATATAAAATGCAGAACGAAAAATATCATTCGTAGCAATTTTTTTAAAAGGAAGCGACTTCTGGGGCAATCCTGTATAATGGACAATAAAATATATTCAAAAATAATCATATATTGAATAATGCTTTCTTGGCAGCAAAACCTTTGATGGCATCATCAAATTGGATATTTCGTACAAGTTTAGTGTACATTCAATGCTAAGTCTTGCTAAATCCACAAGCCGGTTCTGTCCCAGATAGTTCTTAACAATTTTCAGTTTACTGAAAAATCGCTCAGCTGAAGCGACAGTTGCAGGGATGGACGGAAAAATACGAAGCGCAATGCAAATATTCGGGAATATGTTCTCAAGATGTAATTCCGTAATTTTGTTCAGAATATCTAAAGGTTTCAATGGAATGTTTCCAAAGTTGTCGTGGTGCACAATGGCGAGGTATTCCAGTTCATGAATGAGCTCACTGTTGTCATCCTTGTATTTCTCGACGAAATCAGAGGCTATTTGTTCAGAAAGTAGCATGCAGTTCCACACAAACGAAAAGGTTTCGGACAAGTTTCTTGAAGCCAAACCAAAGAGGCAAGCCACCAATGACGTTGTCGAGGATTTTGTAAACACATATTTCCTGAATATTGCCTCTTCTTTAGAATCATCATCTCCATTCACTTCTGTGAAATTATCATCCAGCCTCTGTTCATCATGGAATCGCATTCTCTTTCTCTGTCTATTCACATTCGGATTCACCTCAATCCTCATGCTTGATGAAACATGTTTTGCTTCATTCCAGATTTTCTTCCAGTTCCCACGAAGATCTTTCAAACTTGCTATCAACTCGTTGACATTTGTGACTTCAACATTAACTTTAGCATTTCTTGCTTGCCAAAATCTTAAACCAAACTGCTGACATAATCACACAAGTAAACGCTGAGACATACTTAATAGGCCATGTATTTCAGCCGTTGTTTTTTGGTGTCAGATTAGATGTTAACAGTTCTTCAAGTGCAGTCCGAATGCTGGTAACGTTTGCTGCAAATAGTTTTACACAATCTATTCTCGAAGACCCTCTTATATCGGACTTGTTGTGAAGGGACTAATTTCCTGTCTTCTTCAAAAGAATCTCCCAACCTTGTGGACCGGAGCTAAAGAGGGTGTATGTTGTCTGAATTGTTCTGAAAAAGGTGATGGCTTGAGGGCAACATTCAGCAGAGTTTGTTTCACATTAATTTAAATTATGGCATCCACAGGTTGAAAAGAGTGTCAAAGCATTCACAAACAGAAGACGTACCTGTACCCCTTTGTATTTTCCCGCCATATTGGATCCATTGTCGTAGCTTTGCCCCCGGCAATCTGAGAAATGGATGTTGTTCTCTTTCAACGTTTCCAGTATCATTTTCGCAGTATCGTCTCTAGTTTTGTTACTGTAATCAACAAACTTCTAAAATCGCTCCTCGATAACATATGCAAAATCGTTGTCGAGGTATACCTGTGTAGACTAGCTCAGCGATCAGAGTCTTACGCAAATACGGGCAGACAGCTGGCCACAGGCCGCTTGAGTTATGTTTGGTGATTAATAAAGAGTGCGAATTACGGTTGACCTGGTTTAGATTAATGGCTTGCCAAGTTGCAGTTCAAAGGATAAATAAAGACAATACCCACAAAATATAATTATAATATATATATATATATATAAAAAAGGGTGCAATTGATATATATATATATATATATATATATATATATATATATATATATATATATATATATACACACAAAAGGGAGAACAAATTACTTATAGTGGTTAAATGAATTAAATGATGATTAACGAGGTAATATGGGGATGACCATACACGATCAAATTACCTTCAAGCGCGGGCGAATTGGACAGGAGGAGGAAGACAACGGCGTAGGTCTTCAAAAAGATACTTCGGGGAGTTCTGATTCGAAGGACTCGAAGAAGGGGTTGGATTACTTCGTGATGAAGAATGAGATTTTCTCTGCTCCAGACAGACGTAATCTCAACTCGAGACGATTCTGCTCATCGGCAGGGAGTCTCAGTCTTGAAAGACGGGAATCTTGAAGGGGTGATGATGATGATGAGAGGGCCGCACAACTTTCCGGGAAGAAGGGGGCTCGATAGCTTTCTTCTGGACAGGGGCCAAAGCTTAACGAAATCTTCGACGATCTACCATGACGAGTTACAAGGGGTCACGGGAAACAGACGGCAGTCTGGACGGAGTGAGTGGTGGGCTTTCAATCTCCTCGAGAGATGGTGAGCTTCAGGTTAAATAACGGGGGGCTGCTCTGCTAGACGCCTCAGGGCCTTGTGGTCCCCAAGGAATTCTTGGCGCCAGTCTAAGCAAACATAATTCATGATAGCGCGTCGTTCCAGACGATCAAACTCACCTCGCGATATGGTGGTAGGGTTAATATGGCCGCACACGACGTTATCGCAGGGGAGGGGGAACGATCGGCGTCTGAAAACAAACACAGCTGGTGACAAGTGATTGAGCGAGTGACGGATTCTTCCTCGACTTTCTAAAATTCTCACGCTGGCTTACGTGGTCTTGCAAGAATAAAGGGGTATCGCCAAGGGCATTCTCTCACGGTGGTCCTTCGAGGGCATTCTCTCACGATCGTCTCCACAAGATATAGTAATAAAAAGGCGGTTTGCTCAACATGAGAAGAGTCTGGTGTTGCATCCACCATAATTGAGAAGAATTTCGAGCAGCTTCTTTTAAATAGAATTTGTTTTGGAACAAGTTCTGGGCCAAGGGAAACAAATTCGTCTTGAATTTTTGCTTGAGAGATAGTGTACCTGTAGTCTCCCTCCTTTCTGCTGCAATTCCTTCACCTTTAGCACATGTTCTTTCTCAACAGGATCCCACTGAGTCAACACTTCTACTAAGCCTTCAAAGTTCCTATTTCTTTCATTTCCAATTCTTTGCGAAGATCCTCTAAATGCTATGACTCTATCCCACAGAAAAAAAACAATCTATATGACCCACCACAAAATATTGGGCCATATTGCTGCTTCAGATGCAGTGGAATTTTATAAAAGATTTTTAATGCAGTTGTCTGATTTCAATCGTCTTTCAAACATGAAAACCACCATTAAGCTGTCCTTTCTGATAAAGCATTTTCTCCGTACACAGCACAAATATCGCGACGAGCTTTGGCTGCGTTTGCATTGTTCCCGTCTCGATTGAAAATGAATAACAACGAGTCTCGAAAATGCGCCTTTTTTTTTAACTTGCCATTCCATTTTGAGGGTACAAACAAAAATTAAATTAACACAATTTTTAAATAAACTGCAATGTCTTATTACTCAACTTCAAGACGTAGCCTAAGCAAAAGCCTAATAGTCTACGCTGTTAAGAGACGTAGCCTAACCTTTGCAAATTTTGCTCTCATTATTTATTATTGTTTCTTAATATGTGCACAAATCACATCAACAAAACTTAAATGAACACAACATTAAAAAAACGCAAGAACTTATTCCTCAACCTAATAGCTTTAAACCATAACTTAAAATCTCAACAAAATTTGAAAGGATAAATGCACTGTAAGATAACGTCACCTATTACTAAATACATACAGGTTATTTTTCTAATATAATGAAGAAAACACAAGCAATCGTACACATACCTATACATTCCTGGAAGAAATTTTCGCTTGTGAGAGTGTTTGATGTTTACAGTCTCGTTGAATACTCAGAGAATAGTCTGCCATCATGTTTGTGTTCCATCGGCCTTGATATCTGTCCTCCATAATCTTGATGAAAACGCTCACCGTGTTCATCACTCACGTTGCCAATATTAACAGGAAATTCATCAAGATGGTTCTTGAGGACTATCAACCTTTATGCTCATGTTGCAGCCTAAACGATAAAAGCTATCAAGTAATGTCTCTACCAAATCCCTGTAGTTAGCAGCCTTTTTGTTTCCAATAAATCCTTTGACAAGAGCCACAAATAAATCACATGCTTCCTTTTCTATGTCAGTCATCGAACTCGAGAAGTTTTGTTTTTCCATTAACTTTCTGATTTGTGGCCCACCAAAAACTCCAGCCTTTATTCTATTATAACTTAAGCCAAGAATAATTATACGTATGGATTTGAAACAGCCATCATCCACATTAAGAGCTTTCACAAATTGTTTCATCAGCCCTAGTTTAATATGAAGGGGTGGGAAGATGATTTTCTCTCGCTCAACACGTGGTTGGTGTATAATATTCTTCTCAACAGTCAAACTTTCTCTAACTGGCCAGAGTTTCTGTTTCCAATGTTTGTCCTTGGCTCGGCTGTCCCATAAACACAGGAAACACGGATATTTTGCATAGACTCCTTGTTGCCCAATTAAAAAAATACCATTTTAAGATCCACACATATGATCCATTTGTGTTCATCATATTTGAGTAAATCTAATACAGATCTTATGTGTTCATGCTTCTCTTTTAAATGCACAGAGTGACCAATAGGAATCGCACCGAAAAAGTTTCCATTATGGAGTAACACACATTTTAGATACTTCTTTAAATTATCTATAAAAAGTCTCCATTCACTTGGATCATACTCTGAAACACCCATCACGTTTAACAGTCCCGCCACGTCACAACAGTAAACAAAATCTTCTTTAGCTTTAAAGAATGCCAAGAGATCTTTCTCCCTGTTCCGATAAAAAGTTACATTTGTTTTTTCCTGCAACAAATTCTTCTCTTTAAGTCTAGAAACTAACACTTCTGCTCACTCTCTTGACAGGCCTAGGTTTCTAACTAAATCATTCAGTTCTAATTAGCTAAAGTTTCCACGTTCTTGAGTCGATGTATGTACAAATTCTGGATCCCTGTCAAGTACATTGCTTATATCAGATTCACGTATATCACTTACATCGTCCAGTGAAGGAAGTTCCTTGAATACAGGTACTGGAATTTCATCTGAATGAAGATTAGAATGCCAAATCCTAGTTGTTTCCTTGTGTCCTTTGTCTATTGGCATATATTTTCGACATATGGTTTACAAACATTGTGCGGGGCCCACGGTTTATCCTGATCACCAATTTAATCTTAGTTTGAGCCAAGTATTCTCTTTTCACAAAGATACTAATGTTCATTCTTTGAGTTGGTGCAGTAAAACAACCACATATATAGCAAAACGAGTCAGGGGAATTCAAACATTTCCTTCATAATGAAGACATACTACTGAATGATATTTCATAAAATAAATCTGAAAAGTCACAAAATTATATTATACATAATTGCTTTATATATCTAGATGTGTATAAAGAGAATTATAAATACATATATAAAATAAAATAAGAAGAATGCCAAACTCCTCCAATTCCGTCACTTGGTCGTAAGATAGCCTGCTACTATGAGTGGGACCAATATAGACCAGTCCCAAAATAAAAAAATTGACGTGATGGAAGAAAACTATTGCCATTTTTAAACTCAGTGACCCCGAATTTCCCGAGAATAGGTCTCAAACTTAAGTCAGCAGAAAAAAAGTTAAAATTTGTTGACCAGTGTAATTAATGCTAGTTTTAATTTTTTTTGTCTAAACAGTTCTTAAAATTATTAAGTGACCTACAATTTGCCAGCTCTGCAGGCAAACTGCTCCGCAAATTCACTACTCTCTGCCTAAAAAAGATTTTTCGTACACCTTTGTTTATTTTTTAAAATTTTAAAACTATATCTCCTATGGCAGTGATACCTGTATATTTCAAAGAATCTACTTATATCTACTCTGTCTATTCCATTAAAAATATGATAAATAATTCAGTAAACCTGTATCGAGAATAGAGGTTACTTGCCGCCATGTGCCGCGTCGAAACCACGAGGTCAGGCAACACCGAGCGAGAGCTGTGAGAACAGTCCGAATATCAAACTGCTTTCAGCGATAAGAGAGAGATTGGAATGTCAAACGCGTGCCTATGTTGCCTCCCGGGACGCTATGAAGAAACCACTGCGGGGGTGCTTCCCATCCCTCAGCGCCAGGTTTTACCATGGAGAGGTCCCTCCCTTGCCCTGAGGCAGTAACGGTTTCGGCTGGTCCTTATATATTATTGGTTCCAATTGGGTATCAACATTATAGGCTTGCCATTCTCAACGAGATACGTCATTCTTGAAAGCGCTCCGTTTCCATACTAGCCCGAAGGCTAGAATTATACCAAAGGATCTGAGCCCCAGTCAATTGGCCCATCCTTGGTTTCGGTACATTTCGTTTGGCACGAATGCCGCCTCCAGTTAGTGTTATTACTAGAGATTAAACAACAGGTGGTTAAAATCCCTCGAATAATCTACCGATCCCCGTTTCATCTCTTAAATCCTCGAACCCAAGCCAGGCTGAGAAGAATCATCTGTGGCATCCTTGCCAGTCATCCCTGTGTACATACGTACCGAGTCTCGTTATAACCTCCCGAACACTCACGTAGAGCTCGCCCCAGTTCGCTCCAAGTAGCTCTGTTTGATCGATTACTGTAAACACCAGGTATCCATTGCCATTATTTCATTCTAAATATTTATTGTATATTCTGTGTAAATTATTAAAGTGTATTTTTGTTTCCAACTTTTCATAAGCCCTATAGTCCGCAACATTCATTTGTTTAGTAACGGCCAACCGCACTCTATTATTTGTTATTTAAATCCCTCGTACTCAGTTTTAGGAAGGTTGTTCCCCCCTCCCCCACTTCTATTCCTATCTCTGTCGCGACTAGAATTGAGCCAAGGTCACTCATTTGACCTTGAGCGCACACTCATTTCGGATAGAAGTAAACATATATATTGTGGGTTATTCTATGACAACCTGCTTTGGCAATCTTTTTCATTAATTTGCCTATAGTTACTAACATCCTCTCACACTTCATTTTTGAATATAGGTATTATATGAGCCTTCTTCCAATCAGCTTTTGTACCTCCACAAATTTAAGTTAACGAGTGAAAATTTATTTCAAACAAAGGCTACACTGCTGATTTTTTTCAATTCATGGCCTAGGATAAATTTAATCCGGTTCTGCTCCTTTATGATTATCTAAACTTATAAAAGCATTTCAGCAATTTTTTCTCAGAAAATGAGAGTATTAAGAAGTTGTTACAACTAAAAACATGACAATTAACAACTTAATAACATCCAGTATACACTCAGCCTTCTTTTGCTCCGTAATTTCAGGTATTGTTGCTCCATTTCTCAGATTATATAGCAATGATATATTTAATGCATAATTTATATATTAGTTTATTTTATTTGAATGACTAAAAAAAAAAATAAACAAATAATTATAAGATATTTTGATTTGTAGAAAGCTAATGGGAACACCTCCCCCCTCCCCCCCAAAATCACCAAAATTATGTCATTTCGACAGAACACTCCCTGCAATGCGAATTTGGTTCAAGGTTCCAGCATAGCCTTTGCAGCGGCGATGGATTTGGTCGATGTTTCTTCTTAAGAGATGTGTTCTTCTTATCCGATGTGTTTTATTTTCAATGCGTCTTCTAAGCCAATATTCTTCTTTAATTAATTGTTGTTGTTGGTATTTGTTTCGTCGTATTGTCCAGATGTGTTCAATATACTTCTTTACTTTGTTCGCTCTAGTTTCATTTCTAGTCTGGAACAAAAGCATATCGCTTATGCTTAGGTCATTTACTTTATGTTGAACTCTGAAAGTTTCGAGCCCTGGGTACTTTAAGTGTTCCAGTGTCTCTTCCTGTTCTTCACACATAGGAAAATTTGTATCTTTGTGGGAGTAGATGTTACGCCAGTTTAGTTGCAAGGTGTTGGAGCAGCATCTAAAAAGCAGAACTGAGCTGAAATCATTGCTGTATATTATGTCTGATTCCTCCTTGATAGTGGTCTTATTGTTGTGATGGAGAGTTGCTGTAGTTTTCTTACTGAGTTCTTCTTTCCATTTATCTGTTTGTAGATTGATTATTCTCTCTTTGATAGTTTCAATTCTGATGTCCTTGATGTCTTTAAAACTGTCTTATTTTGATTTCTTTATTATATTCTTTATCAGTGTTTATCCAAATGCTGTATAGGAACCTGTATTCCATCTCTCGTACTATTGCTTTTAATAGGTCATTTTCGCAGCGTCAATCAGTCTCCTTCTTCGGCCTCTTCTTCTTTTACATATTGACGAAATATTATTATCAACATCGCGAGATCAAAGGCGAGTATTAATTGCACTCTCGTTACGAGGTAAACTAGAGAATACTATTTCCACTACAAGTTCCTCCCTACAATAAATATAGGGAAAAGGTTTATGACTATAATAATTGATCTTTGCTCTATATACATATGGAAACAAGGGCCCCTCTGGGCGGGCCTGTGTCAGACCTATGGATGTCACGAACCAAACCTTTTAGCTCAGGTTGAGTCATCGGTTTTGAAGAGGAATCTGTCTCTGGGAGCTCATATAGGTAATTCTCTGCCAGTTCATGTGCAGAATTTTCGGCAAGTGGTTCTAGTATTTCGGACGAGTGAGATACTGGGCGGATGGCAGAGCGAAGATTGGAATAGACTATATATGACAGACACTTGGTAGTTTTTCCTGGAATTAAAAGAAATATGTATGTGAATTCTTTATTGCTTATATTTAATTGCCGTCATTTTTCTAAAATCAATTGTCATATATTTACATTCTTCAGACCACCGGCACTACAAATTTTAAATTCTTTAATTTTCCTTTAGACCATTAAAACAATGCCTTAAGACATCTAGTACAACATTCTTTACCTTAATCACTAATTTTGCGGCCAAAATATAAATTATTAAGATTTGATCAAGGGATTAATTTTTTTGCTTATTTTTCTTAAGTGTTAATACGCCGTACATGCAACAAAAAGTATATGACGGATTCTTAGTCTTCTTGGCATATTAGATCATAATTCTAATTAAATTTAGAAATTTTAGGTAAAACTAGCAAAGGTTCCCGGCGTTGTCTGGGTTAACAAAAATAATTATAAGCAAGATACAGGTTAAAATTCTTATATTTATCACAACATTTACCACAACATTTTTTGGTAAACAATATTCTTCGTCTTTCCTTGTGGTGAATAGACAAACAGGTTGCTTCCCTTTCTCACACGTAAACAACCAACATAGAACTGCCCATGGGAGAAGCAGAGTTCTTCCAACTGTACTACAGTCACAGAGAGAATCTGTCTTTGGGCTTTGTTAATGGACATGGCGAAACTTAGTCGGAAAGTCTTCTAAAATATATAAATCTTAACAATTGTCTTTCTAATAATTTTTTAAAATTGTAAAAGACTTCATAGACACCCTGTATATATATATATATATATATATATATATATATATATATATATATATATATATATATATATATATATATATATATAGAGATTAATATAGAAAAAAAAGTGAAAATTGGACGCAAATGAGCAGTGAGACAAGAAACGGGAGTTTTTTAGAGGCAAGAGAAAGGGACATTAGAAGAACCCAGAATCAAAGAAAGCAGAGGGCGGCAGAATGTACTACATGTATATATAGTCTGTAATGCAAGGCTTCTGCATCTTCCTTTCTGTCTTCAAATTTATTTGAAAGGCAGAAAATAAAAATATGGAGAAAGCCCTGTGGTGGTTGTTACCCGCAGAACTTGTATTTGCTCTTTATCTCTTTCTTTCTCTCTCTATCTCTCTCTCTCTCTCTCTCTCTCTCTCTCTATATATATATATATATATATATATATATATATATATATATATATATATATATATATATATATATATTGCTTTCCTCACGTGCCATATTGTGAGTTTTTTATTATATATATATATATATATATATATATATATATATATATATATATATATATATATATATATATATATATATATTATATATATATATATATATATATATATATAGAGAGAGAGAGAGAGAGAGAGAGAGAGAGAGAAAGCGAGAGAGAGAGAGAGAGTGGGAAAAAGATAATTGTATATCCTTTCTTGATATAATAATTGTTAGAGTCGTTGACAAAATTAGCTTTACTGTGTACCGAAAACCAACCCATTCTAACTCTTATGTCCATTTATTTTCTCATCATGATATTAACATTAAGCGAGCCGTTGCATCAGGTATGTTTTTTGAGAAACCTGCAGTTTCATTGAATTCAATTATCCTTTCCATGTGATCAATGAAAGTTTATCTAAAGCAAAATCTACTTATTACCGTTCCAAGGATAAAAACAAATTTTGTGGTCTATCCCTCCCTTTTTCTCCCCTCCTTAAAAGAGTGAACAAACTTAGTTCCCCAGGCCTAACCAGATTTAAATACCCTTTTTCTATCCTTAAATCTTTTCCTTCGACCAAACCCGTGGATCAGCCAAATGAAGCAGGTGTATATTTAATCCCGTGTGGCTCTACAAACTGTCCCTCATTTTACATAGGAGAGACCGGAAGGACCATAACAAAACGAATTTAGGAACATAAAGGTGATGTCAGACGAGGCAGTACCAGATCCAGTATTTTTAATCATATTAGCAATTTCAACCACTAAATTGACTAATTAAAGGCACAAATCTTAACTAATTACAAGAATTGAAAACTGAACTTTATCAACATGATTACCTGTGCCAGAGGGTAGGTTCTGCTTACCTATGTTAGAGAGCAAGTTCGCTTACATTTGTCAGGGAAAATGTTCTGCTTAAATTTGTCAGAGGGTAGTTTCCGTTTAACTGTGCTAAAAGGAAAATTCCGCTTACATATCCCAGATGGTAGGTTCTGCTTAACTGTACAAAAGCGCACGTTTATTTTACCTGTGCCAGGGGAAAAGTTCTGCTTTCAGATGCCAGAGGGCAAGTTCCGCTTACAGGTGCCAGGGGGCAAGTTCCACTTACAGGTGCCAGAGTGTAAGTTCCGTTTCCAGGTGCCAAAGCACAAGTTCCGCTTACAGGTGCCGGAGCACGAGTTCAGAGCCTAGAGGGCCAGTTCCACTTACAGGTGCCAGAGTGTAAGTTCCGCTTACAGGTGCCAGAAGGCAAGTTCCGCGTACAGGTGCCAGAGGGCAAGTTCCGCTTACAGGTGCCGGAGCACAAGTTCAGAGTCCAGAGGGCAAGTTCCGCTTACAGGTGCCAGAAGGCAAGTTCCGCGTACAGGTGCCAGAGGGCAAGTTCCGCTTACAGGTGCCAAAGCACAAGTTCCTCTTACAGTTGCCGGAGCACAAGTTCAGAGTCCAGAGGGAAAGTTCCGCTTACAGGTGCCAGAGTGTAAGTTCCGCTTACAGGGTCCAGAAGGCAAGTTCCACGTACAGGTGCCAGAGGGCAAGTTCCGCTTACAGGGGCCGGAGCACAAGTTCCACTTACAGGTGCCAGAGCACAAGTTCCGCTTACAGGTGCCAGAGGGCAAGTTCCGCTTACAGGTGCCAGAGCACAAGTTCCGCTTACAGGTGCCGGAGCACAAGTTCCGCTTACAGGTGCCAGAGGGCAAGTTCCGCTTACAGTTGCCATAGGGCAAGTTCTCCTTACAGGTGCCAAGGGTAAGATATTCAAACACAAAGAAATTACAGACTTAAATATGAAAAAGATCCCCTCCCCCAAGAACCTCAGTCAATTCGCAACTGGCATAAGCAATTTATGAAAACTGAAACGGTGCTACTTAAACTGAGGACAGGAAGGACAATCTGATGAAGACCTTGATCTGGTCGATCAGTCATTTATTCGTGGCCTATCTAAATCTATCTTTACTGCTTCTATTCAAACACAACTGCCGAGATCAACAATTCACAAAGTTCTCCAAAGGAATCTGAGGCTTTATTCATATACACTTCAATTATTACTAGCAATTAATCCAGAACATAAACAGTTGGATTTTGCTGTAACCATTCTGGAAAAATCGAAGAAGATGATCACTACCCCACTCGCATTCGCTTTACATATGAGGGAACCTTCCATGTATCTGGAAAACATACCAAGCATAATGCAAGCATTCGAGGATCTAACGCCCCGCCTCCCCCTATTATGAGAGAATCCAAACGTGACAGTTTAAAGGTCAAGGTGTGGCCCGGAATTTTGTGCAATTATGTTCGTGGTTCACATTTCTTTGAGGAAAAACAAACAGTAACAGCTGATACGAGGGGCGGTCAATAAGTTTTGCGAATCGGTGGGGCAAAACAGATGAAGGGGGATGGCTGTTTGTGGGGGTGTTAGAATATGTTATGACAAGGCAGGACCTGCAGCCGCACGCTCCTGCCTCGTCTATTTAAGAAGCAGTAGCTGATCACAGATCGTCAGTCACAAATTTTTCAACAATAGAGAAGGTTGAGCACCGCGCAGTGATCAAATTTTTGACCAAGGAAGGCAAGAATGCAAAAGAGATCCATGAATGCATGGTTGCAGTGTACACCAACATCACCCTTTCCTATGCAACCATTTCTCGCTGGAATAGGGAGTTCCGCCATGTTCGTGAGTCCCTTGAAGATGACCCCCGTCCAGGACACCCGTCAGACGTGACCAACGAGGACAATGTGGCCCGTGTGGAGAGAAAGATCCTAGAAAATCGACGGGTGAAGGTTGAAGAAATCGAGCCAGAACTTGGAATATCACATGGAAGTGTTATCAACCTCATCAACGACAATTTGGCCCGTTGGGTCCCTAGAAACATCACGCCCCATGATTGACTTCATCATCATCAAAGTCCACAAGGCCAGAGTTGCACAAGCTGCCCTGCGCGAGGGCAGATTCGAGGAGCTCAACCATACCCCCTACAGTCCAGATCTGGCCCCTAGCGACTACTTTTTATTCCGCCAGCACAAGGCTGCACTGCGTGGACGCCAGTTTGGGGACGATGAAGATGTCCAGCTCGCCGTCCAGGAGTGGATTGAACAGCAGTCGGGAGATTTCTGGTTGTCGGGAATTCGAAGCCTCAGGGACAAGTGGCGCAAGTGCATTGAAGTCGAGGGTAGTTATATTGAAAAATAATTAAACACTTTTCCTCATATCTCGTTTCCTTATATCCGAATTGCAAAACTTATTGACCGCCCCTCGTACTACTTAAGCTTGATGTTCCAACAGAATACGTTGGGCCACAACTACAGTAGAAGAGCTCCAGCCAAATGTCATCTTTCAATACGATGGAGCAGCGCCTCATTGGGGGCTAAATGTCCGAAAATTTTAAAGGAACCAACCTACACACGGGTTCCCTAGATATAATTTCCATAGACCATTCCTGTGGTGCTCTAGGAAAAATATCGTGTACTAAACTAAAGTGAACATAAATGATCTTAAGCAAAACTGGCCCTATTGAAGCGATGTTAAGAAAGACGACAGAAATTGAATGTCGCTTAGATAATATCTTCCCTGCAAATAATGGATCCAGATACAAATATAGATCCGGATACAAATATATCAACGATTGGCAAACACTTTACTATTTGCTAAGTAAACATTTAGAAAGTATCTAACTTCGGTTGAATTTTAATAACATTTTAAAATTATCTAAAGACTTTGTAGAAACCCTGTAAAATCCGCAAACTCTCTTGTGGGCGTTGGAGACGTGAAGGCATACATTCCAGATGTGAGCTGCAACATCTGACACTCCTTTGCGTGGTACTAATACAAGAAGACTCAAATTGACCCTGACCTTCACACCACGGACACAACATACGCAACGGAATCGTACACGGATCTGTATCCCCCCACACATTTCAATTCCAGCATCCATGATATGCAGCATCGTGACTAGAGTATTATAATTGACACCTGCGCAGGAGATAACACAACACTCGTTTACGCGCAGTCAGACGTCTTTATCGTTCCACTCTCGGGCTCGAGAGCTGTCTGCAACAGACCCTGCTAACTGCCTTTCTCTTAAACTATTCTGGTTTTCTCTTTTCGTTTTCTACCAGAGCAATCCAACCTTCAACCCCGCCTTATATTTTGGTTTTCTCTTTTCGTTTTCTACCAGAGCATTCCAACCTTCAACCCCGCCTTATATTATCAAACACCCCAAACTACAGCGATGCCGCGTCTCTTAGGAAAAGGAGCAAAGATTCGCCCGAGACACTAATAAAAAAGAACGGGGCAATTTTGTTTTTTCGACTCCACTCAAGTTTGACTACTACTAAAAAAATAATAAAATCAAATAATAATAATGATCTATAATAATAATACCCGCCTTGTATTTATCTATAAATTTTTCTTTTGTCGGTACCCCTGAATCTATTTATTTGGAAAAAAAATTCTAATTTATATTTCAACCAGGCAATGGCTTTGCCACTGCCCCCTACAGGGAGAAGCTTGCGCTTCGCTACTAAGATTAAAATCTAAAATATAAAAAAAAGTAGCCATGGTTAAATTTTTCTAAATTTTCTGAACTTCGCCAATTATAATAATTTTAAAAAAGGAGCTCTAAACTATTTCCCCCTTTCAAAATATCACGTTGCTAAAATATAGTTATAGAAAAAGATATATAAAAAATAAATTTCGATACTTATATTTATTTCTGAACTTCACCATTTTGTTTTTTGATAGTGATGATGATTTTAGAGTTAGTGAAGTGATGATGATGATGATGATGATGATTAACATAATTACTTAAATGTACACAAACATACTGCGAATACAGTAGTGCAAAAACTATTGAAATTTTGATATAATATAGGACATGTATAAACTATAAAATTATTATCACCCTCTGTATCGCAGAAACTAGACCTGACAGATAAAAACGGAAGCCAGATTCGGATTTAGGAGGTGAATTTTATTAAGAAACACCCGAAAACCTAAGGTACATTTTTGACGCAGACCAGTGCAATGAGTTGAACAAAAAAGATATGATAAAGACACTGAAATCCATAACCCTATATTTTAAGAACGAGATTTTTTCAAGGTTTGAATAAGATTTTTTCTTTTAGTTCCGTTGTCACCTAAGTAGATTTAATTTTTCTATCAAAGTTATTTCTAATAATTCCTTTATAATATAAAAAAAATAAAATGGTAAAGTTCAGAAATAAATATAAGTATCGAATTTTGGTGACTTTTTTAAAACTAAAAGAATTACAAATGGTGAAGTTAAGAAAATTTATTAAAATTTTGGCATGGAAATTATTATAGCAAATTTAGATGGAGAAAAGAAAAAAGAATCATGATAGGCCGTAGGACACAGATCGGAGAAGAAGAAGAAGAAGAAGATGATGATGAAGAAGAAGAAGAAAAGGGTGTTAAGGGGGGTAAAATAAAGAGTCTATAAAGGTGATTAAAAATGGCGGCTAAGATTAGCAAATAAGGCAGTAGGCCACACCCCGCAGGGGTGCCTGTGTAACCAAGCTCTTCTTGAATTATTATAGATAGAAAGCAGCGGGTTTTTTTTATTTAAAAACAGTTTTCACGAATGAAATATAAGCTACCTTAAAATAATGCCGCCATTTTTGACAGCACAGATACACAAATAATAATAATAAAATAAAATTTGAATAATAAAATAAAAAATAAACTAAAAATAAACAAAGCCCTGTGGCTGAAAATTGGACTGGAGTCTAGAAAACAAAAAAAGACCCGAAAGAACACAAAAATGAAAACGCTCCGAGGCACATCAGCCACTATAAGGCAATCCAAGGCACACCATATAAAATAAGGCAATCCGAGGCACATCGTATAATATAAGGCAATCCAAGGCACATCGTATAATATAAGGCAGGGGTCGCCAAACCTTTTTCACATTGGGCCAGATAGCTGAGAGAATGACGAGCGCGGGCCGCTTAACCACTTTGTTTAATACAATATAGTGAATACACAAGAAATAAAGACAACCAACATATTTATTTACCAATACACAGAATGCAAAAAAAATAAAGACACAAACCATATTTATTTACCAAAAAGCTATCAAAGAAGGCGTCCTTAGCAATATTATCACACCCAGTGCGCACTTATCCGAGTCTTACAATTTAAGCAGCCAAAATATTAGTGAGTTTTGTGAAACTGGCGTTTAACGTTTAAGGGATCAACATTTGCTTTGTAATTGCTGCATCCAATCAAGAGAATTGCTTTCAAATGTTCATTTGTGGCACAGTGCAGCGGCGGGCCGGATGAACTGACCTCGCGGGCCATAGTTTGGAGACCCCTGCTCTAAGGCAATCCGAGACACACCATATAATTTAAGACAATCCGGGGCACACCACACAATATGAAGCAATTCAAGGCATACGACATAATATGAGACAATCTTAGGCACTACATATAACATAAAGTAATCCGAGAGACACTGTATTATATAAGGAAATCCGATGCACATAGCATAATATAAGGCAATTCGAGGTACACCATATTAATATAAACTACACGTGGTGCACCATATAATATAAGGCAATCCGAGGCACCCGTATAATATAGAGACGCTCGATCTGTTCGTGCAGTCGCACCGTTGTTCGCCCATAACTAATGGTCATTCACGCGTGCGCGTAAACTGCCGGGCGTACGATGTGAAACGTTTACTTATTGTAAGTATATTATATGATAGGGAGAGTGTGCAACTCTCCTGAATCTCCCTTCACCTCATAAATAATAATATTCATCAAGTAAAGATATTTTTGTCCCACAATATACGAATTTCAAACAATCTGTATTTATTTGCGACAGGAGTTTGTATCCCGGGCAACGCCGGGGAACTATGCTAGTATAATATAAGGCAATCCGAGGACCCTGCATCTAAGTCGGACCCGCTTTTGCCATCAGCTCTCCGACAGTTGGTCTTGCGCCCACATAATTTAGGACACTGCAGAAGAGAAAGCAATGGGATTCGTTCGCAGCGACCGAATTAATCACCGACAGTTTGAAGCGAAATGACCATGTTCATATCACTAGTTTCCTACGGTTACTCTTCCTGTTACTATCCAATTCTTTCAATTATGATTCTTCCTCGTTATTTATTCCAATATTTATAATTCTGTCTTCCTACATCAGCCTTGGTGGCAATCGCCAGATGGGCGGTTAAAAAAAATCTGACTTGCGGTTAGTTTCCAGTAATATTTGTATACAAACGCCAAGTTTCACATCCACCCTTGCCAAGCATTCTTTTAGGAAGAAAAAGGAGAAATTATCCGGAAGAATAGTAAACAAATACCAGAAATAAAGAGGAGCATCGTTACGAGAAGGGGGCCATGGGGCCACTCGCCATGGACGTCAAACGGATCCCCCTCCGTACCATCAGTGGGGCGACAAAACCAAGCCGGCAAACGGTCTTGGAGACTATCTTTGGCCTGCTCAACGTAGCACTTCTAAGACTAATTGAGATGCCCAACGGATGGGCAGCATTATGCTGGACTCCCGAGGACGTCGAAAAGATCGTGTCAGACGAAGCTAAAGAGCCCCTTCGGAAGATTGGACTCGAAGCTACTATCCGCCACGAAATCATGGTTCGTAGATCAGTCATCCTCAGAAAGCTCGACCCCTTCTTCACAGACAATAGCTGTGAAGAAATCAAGGCTGAGCTTTCTAGGCACCAAAAATGGGCGAAAATTGCGAAGGTGGAAAAGTTTGGCAAACATATAGTCATAGTTATTTTCTCAAGCACGGAGATGGCGCAAAGGGCTATGAAGGAGGGACTACTGGGGTGCTACCTCTGGGTAGCCCCTGAACAAATAGAAGCGGAGGAGTTCGTCCAGATAGAAACCTGCTTCAAATGTCTTGCAATGGAAAAACACCCCACGAGTGAATGTCGAGCGACCGAGGTCACATGATCCGTCTTTTCTAAACCTGGACACGGATGGAAGGAGTGTGCCTTAGAAAAACCACGCTGTGTAAACTGCGGAGGGGACCACAGGGCCTTGGCCATGAGGTGTCCCGTCCGCAGAGAGGCAATCCGAGCCAAACGTGAAAAGTCCACAAAAAGTAAAGGAGGCAAAGACAAAGAACTACCTAGAAGCAGCAGCGGCTACAAGAACAACGGTCACCGAAACAACGCCACCAAAGCTGGTGATGCCAGGTGAATGTAAAGAAACAATGACCATGGTCATCTACGCATACTTGGCAAACCTGGCCAACCCCGGCACTTTTTTCTAAGAATTAAACCAGCTACTACAGAGGAACGGTTTCAAGAAAAAAACTTTGGTTTCCGCCCAATCCCCCTTCACAAGAAGTGCTAAAAATACAATTTGTGGACGACCCACAGCAAAATGAAACGACCATAGAAAAGGTAAAAGAACCAGCCGACAAACAACAACAGCAGAAAACCACAGAAGAAGAAATAACAACAGAAGGAGAAGAGACAAAAAACGAAAGTCACCCCCCCAAAAAACCCAAAACGAAACAACAAAAGAAAAAAGAAAAGGATAAAATCCGAAAGGAAAAAGAGACAGAAGAAAAAGAATATAAACTTCACGGGGAAGAAGACGAGGACGACGACATTCTGGACTATCCCGGAATACCCCTCACGGAGGAAAGAAACATCTTATTACGTGGATTCTTCTTCAACGCTGCTGACGTGGATCTCAATGTCTTAGGCGCTTTAGTGTGCAAGGCCCCGAAAGGTGACCCGGAGGCCCTGATCGATGGAATTCTTCGCGGGGACTACAAATGGACTTACGAAGGACCGTGGTCGCCGAAGGAAATAGGAGGAATGTTGGAGGAACCGTCAACATGTTAACCTATAAGAAAATTAAAAGTGGTCAAAAAACTTCGGAGATTGAATAGTGAAAAAATATGTAAAAGTGATAGTTAACAATTATAAAATTCAGTGATTAAACGAAGTAATAAAAACATTTAATAAACATTGGATAATATATCAATATTTAGTGGTTAAAAATAATAAAGTACAGTGATTAAACGAAATAAGAATAATAAACAGTAATTAATAATGAATATAATATTTAGTGGTTAATAATAATAATAAAGTCCATCGATTAAGCGAATTAATTTAATAAACAGTTGTTAATAAACAGTATAATAATATTGAAGTTCAAAGGTTAAGCAATTAATAATAAAAACATTTAATATACAGTGGTTAAGCGAATTAATAACAAAAACAGTGGTTAATAAAGAACATAATATTTAATGGCTAATAATAATAATAAAGTTAGACGATTAAGCAAATTAATAATAATAACATTAAATTAGCAGTGATCAATATTGAATATTTAGTAGTTAATAATAATAATAGTTCAGTGGTTAAAAATGAATATAATATTTAGTGGCTAATAACAAAGTTCAGTGATTAAGCGTATTAATAAACAGTGATTAATAATGAATACTTAGTAGTAAGCACAAGGACTTCGTGAAATTTGTACATAAGACAACAATATGTTAAAATAAATGCAGTTTTTAGATATAATTCTCTGTCTTGGCAAAATTTCCTGACTGTAAAAATTAAAAAAATATTTGACCTCCAGTATGTCCGGGAGAATTCAACTCAATTTATTATGAAAGATTTAAATAACTCTGTGTAAATATAAAAAAAATATGACCTCCGGTTGTGTACCTGAAGAACCTATTTCTTTTCTTACGATTACTTTTAACTTTCTCTTCTCCCTCAACTTTTTTTCACCACTATTAACTATTTTTTGTAACGCTAATTTGTGCTATTATTTTTTCCTCTCAAATAAATATACCATCATCATCACATCTGCATTTTATAACACACACATACACAAACACACACACATAGGAAAAGGAAGGAAATAAAGGATTGTTGGGTATCCCTCAGGAAATGTGGCGATGTAATTCGATCATTGGCAGGTGTAAACACGTCAAAGTTGGACGTTGGAACGAGGTCAGTGAGAGCGTCTTTGGGGAGACTTTTGTTTCCTTTAACCGAGACAGTCATGCGACATATATAAGTGACGAAGATAGTAGTAGAGGCGTTTAGTAGGAGGAAAATAGTGGGGAAAATAAGAGGAAATTGAAATGAAAATAGAATGAAAGACAGATCCCTGGTGAAAGGAAGCTCTGTCTTTTTTTGCGGCTTTCTTTTTTTGTATGGAGCATATAACGTTACGTTTAACGAAAGCGGAATAAATACTCCTTAAAAATCGTTTCTTTCACTTTCTGTCAGATCCTCACTCCACTCATTACATCGGTAAAGGAGGCAAGAACATATCAAAATGCTCCGAAGATGATCGAATAAGATCGAAAGCTTAGCAATTTAGTTTGGTTTTTACCAAACACATTCATTTAAAAAAGAGATGAATACTGGACAAGTAATCCACCATCTACAAGATGGAATAAAAAAAGATCGTTAGAAGAAAGAAAGTTGCCAAAGGAAATTAATTAATGTAATATATATATATATATATATATATATATATATATATATATATATATACGTATACGAAAGACATTCAAGCCATTATAGCATTTTAACCCATACTGCTGATGAAGTTTTTAAACTGGGTTTTTATGTCCTGATTTTGCGTTTATTCTTATTTGTTATTGTTGTTTTATTTTGGGGGAATTAGTTTTACTAATTCGAGGGAAAATAAATTAAAAAAAGAAGAAATTGGGTTTTAAAGTGATTGGCTTTGTTTGTGTTTGATTTGTGAAAGGAATTTTACGTGAACGTTGGGTTTATGTCGTTGTTGATGAGCAGTCTGCTACTTGTAAATGATTTTCTGTGTCTTGTCAATTTTCCTTATAAGTTCGCACAGAGCAAGACGAAAAGCTTACACATATGAACTCTCGCACACAAACTTGTGCACCACAAGTTGACTCGTACATACTAAAATGCAATCAAATAGACACGCGTCAACGACGTAGTTGGTCATTCAAAACCAAAGAAGAAGAAAGAAATTCCATCTGAATTAAGATTTTTACCCCCCCTTCCTCCCTGCCCCCGCTCCCTAACTCCACCCCGACTTCGTTTCCTCCTCTCACGATATTTTTTCTGGGGAGGAGGAGGGGAAGGGGGAGGAGGGATGCGGTCAATCAATTATTTATTTTTGCTAGTCAACAATTGGGTCTTTCTTTTAGAATTGATCATAATCTGTATAACACTCGGGGGTTGACGAAATGGAGCGGGGTCAAAAGCTTAATCTGGTAGGTAGCGAATGAGAAATTACAGTGGGTAGCAAAGGAGAAAATCTGGTGGATAGCGAAAAAAAATCTGGTAGGTATCGAAGGAGAAAGTCCGGTAGGTATCGAAGGAAGAAATCTGGTTGGTAGCGAAGGAGGAAATCTGGAAGGTATCGAAGAGGAAAATCTGGTTGGTAGCGAAGGAGAAAATCTGGTTGGTAGCGAAGGAGAAAATCTGGTTGTAGCGAAGGAGGAAATCTGGTTGGTAGCGCAGGAGGAAATCTGGTAGGTATCCAAGAAGAAAGTCTGGTTGGTAGCGAAGGAGAAAATCTGGTTGGTAGCGAAGGAGAAAATCTGGTAGGTATCGAAGGAAAAAGTCTGGTTGGTAGCAAAGGAGAAAATCTAGCGGGTAGCGAAGGAGAAAATCTGGTAGGTATCGAAGGAGAAAATCTGGTGGGTAGCGAAGGAGAAAATCAGGTGGGTAGCGAAGGAGAAATTCATGGTGACGCATATCACGGAACCACCCGTGAAGAGGCCTACTTTTTCTCATACTGACACCGATAATTAATTCATTAGACTCAGAAAATGAAAGACTGACTGTCGTAGAATGGACTCTCGACGGTATACCTATATAACTATTCGTTGAGGGAACTATTCAATTATATTTAGAGTGCGTGGTTATCTGGTTGACCGATGTTATTTATCTTCAATATGCTTAAGAAGTGGAACTGAGCTCAAGGATAATAATATAGCCATCATTAAAAAAATAGTTTTATTAATAAAACTATCAACAACACACAAAACGGAAAATGTTTACATAAACAGAGAATGGAAAGGGCCGTGGGAATATCTGGCTAATCCGAGGATTAAGATTTGGGAGAGATTTAAAAAGGTAAACAAATGAAAATTAAAGGGATGGGATGGTTCGCTAAACCATTTAAAGCACAGGATAGGGTTGACAAAAAGGTTAAATACTCAAAGGTAACGTTCAGCTTACGTAATTAAAAGTTGTTGTGCAGAGGAAGGCGACGTGAAGGAATCTTCGGTCCGCTGGCGAGTTCCAGCCGAAGAGGGGAGGATTAAATGATCCTGACGTGACTTCTTGTGAATAAGAACCGTTTCTTGACGAACGGGCTTGAAGAACAATGGCTGTTCTACGTTGTTCTCTTCTGAACAACAGGGGGGGGGGTGATAACCGTCTCTTGTCTACGGGCTCAAAGAACAATGGCTGTGCTAACGCTGTTCTCTTTCTGAACAACAGGGGGGAAGGGTGAGAACCGTTTCTTGTCAACGGGCTCAAAGAACAATGGCTGTTCTAATGTTGTTCTTTTTCTGAACAACAGGGGGGGGGTGAGAACCGTCTCTTGTCAACGGGCTCAAAGAACAATTGCTTTTATAACGTGGTTCTCTTTCTGAACAACACGGGGGGAGGGTGAAAACCGTTTCTTGTCAACGGGCTCAAAGAACAATGGCTATTCTAATGTTGTTCTCTTTCTGAACAACAGGGGGGGGGGGTGAGAACCGTCTCTTGTCAACGGGCTCAAAGAACAATGGCTGTTCTAACGTTGTTCTCTTTCTGAACAACAGGGGGGGGGCTTATGGACTTGGCGTCTTGAAGGCTCGAACCTTGGCACTCAAGGGATATTGCCCTCTTCTGGACAATGATGGTGGATCTCGAGGTAGAGGGCCCTGGTGCACAAGGTGAGACCGGATCGGCGGGATGTCTCGCGAAGATAATCTGGATCTGAATCTGCTCTTATTGGTAAAGTTTCCATATGAATAGTCGAGCTATCCCCTTGGCGTAGGGAACAATAGAGTGGGGGCTTCGAGGGAATGCCCAGCCACGCCATGAGAACATACCTTATCTGCCCATAAGCCTAACTCAATCTGGCGAGGTTGGCACATGGGGCAAAACGGGGGGAGGGGATGAACCTCCTTGGTTAAATATTGACTCAGGTGGAGCGATAACACGCCCGGTTTCAAGGCGAAGATGCACGTGGGTAGCAACTTGTTTCTAAACAACATGTGATAGCGGTTGAAATTAAGCGGCCTCAAACCGTTCTATCACACTGACCAACAAGGAATTTTACCCAATGAAAAACAGTGCGGGCAAAATGCTGATTATTATTAATAAATAAATGAATAAAGATACAGAAAAAAGGTGGATAAATACAAAGGGGTTGCCAAGATCATTATCCCCCAAAACATGCCTGTACACACTTTTTGTGATATATCCTTCATTCATTGGTTCACTAATCACCCTTACTTTACAGGACATGACAGAAACAATGCCTGTGAACACATTTAGATCTCAACGGGAGCTCCAGCAAAGAATATACTGCGTCAAACATTACTACAAGACAACCTCGTTCAAGAAAGTGCAGGACACTTTCGTGCATCAGTTCGAATGTGAAAAAGCCCCCTCTAAGAGTAGAATTCAAGAGTGAGTGGACCACTTCGAGAACTATGGGATAGTGGAGAACCTCAATGCAGCCAGTGAAAACCGTCCAAACCTTTCAAAATTCCCCAGGAAGCCTACAGCTATGCTGATCGAAAGCGTGAAAGACACAGTTCAGCAAGGTCCGAAACGCTATGTGCGCAAGCGAGGTCAGTCCCTCGGTAGATCCCGGGAGACTTGCAGGAGTGTTAGTAATTGCTGTAAAGGCCTATTCATACAGGATACAGACGAAGCAGACCCTTACAGCCTCAGACAAGGAGCAAAGAAAGGCTATGGCAGTCAAGATACTGTTGAAGATTCAGGAGACTCCAACTTTCCTTAACCTCCTTTGGACCTCAGATGAAGTTCCCTTCCATCTTGAAGTAAAGGTAAACTCGAAGACAAATCTCTTCTGGGGGACCTCCAGACCAAATGAGGTAGCCACCAAGCGCCTTCACTGCAGACCCTGTTCCCGTCTCTTATGGGAAAGTTCTGGTTCCAGCAAGATGGAGCAAGCTCTCACACCTCAAACATGTCCCGAGATTGGCTAAAAGAGAACTTTGGTGGCCGTGTGATCAGTCCAAAGACTGATTTTGAATGGGCACCTCACAGTCCAGACCTTAGCCCCCCAGATTTCTTTCTCTGGGGCTACCTTAAAGACAGAGTGTACGCAAGGAGACCCATGACCATCGCGGAACTTAAGGAAGCCATCAGGGAGGAAATCAGAGCCATTAGTAGGTCGGTTTGTAAGGACGTCATAGACAACTTTGTGCTGTGCTTCAAGAAATACACAGAGCTGAATGGAGGTCATCTCGAACACGTCCTCTACAATAAAGAAGAAAAGTCCAAAGACTCTCCTGTTTTAATATGATGTTTTTAAACACAATAAACTAGTTATCACCCAAATTTCATTCAATCTGTGTAGAAACTTAAGAAATGAGGCCTATCGAAAATTGGGGTCTGTTTTGGGGGGCGGTTACCCTGAAATAGGGCCTGTAGGGCATTAGGGAATTAGTTCATGCATAGAGCACAGGTACTTAGAAGTACAAATTTGTAACTCTCCTTTGTGAAGGGGCTTCAAGTTCGTACTTTCCTGGGAAGTACGAAAATCATTTCCATGACTGCCTCAACCACTACAAATTGTTCTGTTTGTTCTCAGGTCCATCGGGATGTATCAGCCTGATGGAGGAGAATTTAAAAGAACTCCGTGACCTAAAGCTGCGGCAAAAGGACAAACAAGAGCAGCGGCATGGTCCGGCCAGGCATCGCGGGAGGTGTAGCTGGTACTCTCGAAATAGGAGTAACCATCGAGTGCATTGCTGTACGAAAGGTCATCCTAGACCTCTCTGGTTATCTTTCTAAATTTTTCTCTGATAAAATTATTAACCCTTCACGCCATACTATCTGAGTCATCTGAATGAGCCCATGTTGTTCTCTCTGACCATACTCCATTGCCGCTTAACGTAACTGCCCTGATCTCACGCTCTTTAACAAATCTGGATCCCCTAATGACGTCTTTCCACCCAAACTCTTCCACCAAATTATCCCTGCTGTCCTCCCACTGATTCTTCATCTCTTTGACACTTGACTTGCCACAGGGGTGGTTCCTTCTAACATGCCTCAATTCTTCCTATCCTTAAAATAAAACACACCTTAACCCCTCTGAACCATCTAGCTATCGCCCAATTTCACAGCTTCCATTCCTCTCTAAAGTCCTCGAGAGAGGGGTTATCTCTAGCCTTAATGTACCAGTCGGGGTTCAAAGAGAAGAATTCTGCTGAAACCGCTCTTCTTGAAGTTTCAAACGGTTTACGTAAAACAGCCGATAGGGGTTGTACGTCCGTTCTAGTCCTCTTAGACCTCTCCTCTGCTTTCGACACAATCCACCACACTGTAATCCTTGATCGTCTTCACACTTTCCTTTGTCTCTCGGGTAGTGCACTTGATTGGTTCCGCTCATACCTCTCCTCCCGCACTCAGTCGGTCGCGCACGATAACCTCTCCTCCGAGCCCGCACCCATTCATTTTGGGATGCCTCAGGGATCAGTCCTTGGTCCCCTCCTCTTTCGCATCTACTTACTTCCTCTTGGCTCCCTTCTTCGCGATTTGGGTCTGTCCTTCCACCTCTATGCTGATGACACTCACATATACCTTTCCTCCTTCCCTGTGTCCTTCTCTCAATCATTTACCAAGCTCCTTTCAGCCTACACCTCCATAAACGAATGGCTGTCTGCCAACTTTCTCAAACTTAACCACGATAAAACTGAAGTTTGGTACCGCTTCGATGATGGAGAAATCTAAAGCTCTCTCCCCCCCTCCCCACTTAACCTTGGGGAAACCAATGTCGCCTTCTCTGATACCATCAGTAATCTTGGTGTTATCTTCGACAAGTAACTCTCGTTTAAACCGCACATCCATCTTATCTGTAAGTCTTCCCTCGGTTTCCGCCGCAACTTCTCACGTGTTCGATCTCATTTTGATCGACGAATCCTTGAGACTGCTATTCATGCCTTCGTCACCTCACGCTTAGACTACTCCAATTCTCTTCTAATGAATCTCCTTTGTTTGTCACTTCGCCCCCTACAACTAGTTCAAAGCTATGCTGCCTGGCTCCTCCTTCGCCGCCCCGATTCTCTCTTTCGATGCCTCTGTTACAGGAGCTACACTGGTTACCTATTCGCTTCCGTACCAACTATAAAATTCTTCTCATCACCTACAAGGCCTTAAACATCGAAGCTCCACCTTATCTCTCGTCTGCCCTCTCCCGTCGTCAAACTCCTCAGGCACTCCGGTGTAACCTCGCTTCCATCCTGAACACTCCTCGTTCTGTCCTCTGCTCGATGGGCGAGCGTTCCTTCTCAATTTGTGCTCCTAGGCTCTGGAATGCTCTTCCTGCCGAAGTCCGATCCTCTCCTTCCCTCGCTACGTTTAAACGTCTCCTGAAGACTCATCTCTTCAGAATTGCCTTCTCTTCTTCCCTGTAAACTTTCTCTACACTCGCTACACAACCTGCGCTCTGGAAGGACTAACAGCCCTGAAGGGCGCATTATAAATACCTTTCTATTATTATCAGCAAGAACACGGCAGTAAAGCTGTAAATGTAAACAGCCATGCCGATATTTTCATTCTGCTTCTTCTCCGCCATCGACCTTTTCATGACACTCATCATTTCATCAATTGTCATCAACATCTGCTCAATCCGCTCTTCATTTGTCTCAGTTAAACTTGAAAAGCGAGTGGTTAATGGTTCAACCACTTCTACCGTCTCTTCTCAAATTTAGATTGGTCCTTCTTTTTGTATATATATGTATGTGAGGTTGTAGCGCTCTCCACACCAAGATATTAAAGACACTACCTTTATTACTACAAAATAGAATCTCATTGTTGGATGAACGAAGAGGAGGATAATGGAATAAACTGTTCTTTCAGCCTCGTTAAGTAAAATAATGATACGGTTGATGATCGACTGACTAGACGTGACACCATTGACTTTCGCACCACACCGTATTTGATCTTGAATGAACAACTTATCTGAGACAGTGATGAGTGGATTGAAGAGGCTGAATTAATCTCTACCTCTGTAGTGCGGATGGAGTGCAGGGGCTCAAAACCTCAAAACATTAGTGAAGCTTCTGACAATCAACACTCGACGAAAGTAATAACGATGAAAACTAAGCATGGACTGAGCGAAATCGGAATTGTATTGTGCAATTTCTAAAGTGAGACCCGTTTAAATTTCAATATAAAATTCTAATACGCGCCCATCTGCTTTCCTTCCATTTCCCCTATGTAAATCAAGTGAAGGAGTTCCTTATGGAGAGTTATTGGGAGATGGGCGTCTGCTGATTGGCTTTGTTGAACGATTTTGTTTTTGGTTTTGCGTGCATGTAGTATTTTGTGTGCAATCGCTTTTGCTATCTGCTTTTGTTTTTTCTCTGCTCGGCATAAAATGAGTTTGATGGTGCCGAAGGAAAACTTAATTGAACTGCGAGCAGGAGGGAGGTCTGTAATGATGAAATATCTAGCCTGTGTCATATAGGCCATATATATATGAACCACTCGGTGCAGAAGATAGGTGGAAGATGAAAGCGGTATTTAAGACCTTGTGAGTAATAACAAGCATAACCCAATGCAGAACTGTGTAGTTCTCGATTAAAGGAGGCAAGCGAGTACAACATCCTTGGCAGAAAGCGCAGGTTGTTTAGTTTTTGACAAGTTAAAAGTATCGAAGAGTGGAAGATAAGGATTCGATAGAAAGTTGTAATGCTCAAATGAAGTAATAACAAAGAAAAGTGAATGTGTTTTTTTAAACTTTTGTGATCACAGTGTAAGCAAATACAGCAAAGACTTTGGAAGAAGTAGAGAGAAGATTTTCAGACATGATCGATGGCTGAAAATTGACTCAATCGAAGTGATTCTATAGATTATTCATAGTGTCAGTACAGAGATCTCGGGGGTCACTAAGTTTAAGAAAATAAACAATAAGTTTATAGCAAGCGACGACACACAGAGTGACAAACAACACCTCACTTTTATCTTTGTTGAATTTCAAAAGGTTGTCCGAGACCCTATTTTAATTCATGGTCGATAAGTTTGCAATAACGTACATTTTTAGGAAAAAAAAAATATATAATATATATATATATATATATATATATATATATATATATATATATATATATATATATATATATATATATATATATGTATTTTTAAAGGCCTAAGAAAATGACAATTGGTGACATAACACGGAAAAACACTTAGGAGAATATCACGTGAACCAATCAAAGGTTAAGAAGGAAAATGGGAGACGTAGAGAACGGAAAGATAGGACAAACTATTTTAACCGTTATATGAAAATAAATAAAGAAGTTGGATTGAACCTGTATCATTAGTGATTTTCAATATATATATATATATATATATATATATATATATATATATATATATATATATATATATATATATATATATATATATATATATATATATATATATATATATATAACTGAAATCACATGGCACGCGATATAATAGATGCATTTATAGTCCCAAAGAAATGAAAATTGGTATCACAACACTAAGGAAGGCAACCCTTGAAAACTTAAGAAAGATAATTTGAGATTTAGAGACGGAGGAAATGGTGAAAACGAATTTTGACCGTTATATGAAAAATGAATAAAGGAGTTGGATTCGAACCTGTGTCCTCAAACGTCGTGTTCATAATAGCGATGAGCGCTTGAGGACACAGGTTCGAATCCTACTCCTTTATTCATTTTTCATATAACGGTCAAAATTCGTTTTCACCATTTCCTCCGTCTCTAAATCTCAAATTATCTTTCTTAAGTTTTCAAGGGTTGCCTTCCTTAGTGTTGTGATACCAATTTTCATTTTTTGGCTTTGGCTCAATTTTGTTGTGTTGAGATGATATTGAAAGGTCATCTGCACATGATTGTACTCTTACAAGATGAGGTTGAAGAGTATGAGGAAAAGGATGACCACTTGTGCAGCACCATTATATTTCGAATTTTTCTGGCTGTGAGTCTGTTTGAAATGAAATTGGTAAGCCATGTCTTGTCGTTATGGTGGGGTCTTGTGTTTAGTATTTTTAGTCGCGTGCGACTCAATAAGTTACTATGTCGGTCCGTAGGTCGGTCGATCGGATGGTAACTATTTTATTTTTCAATGAGTGTTTTGGCAATAACATCGTAATTATTTAGTCGATTCTAACGAAATTTGAAACCGTTATGTTGTTTTATATTTTCTTTCGGGTGATGTAATTGCCAAGGTCTACCCTAGGTTAGTCCGGGAATTATTGAAATAAAAACTAACTATAGGTCGGATTGCCTCACTTGTTGAAATGTGAGGTGAGGTCATAAGGTCATAAATCAGAATAATTGAGAGCACGCGGCAGGTTTGTTGACCTTCTTAAGGTTGAAGGCACAGATACATCTACGAGAGATGTATTCAAAACTCTCGCTCTGATAGTGATGTCACGTTCGCTGTCTCTATCGCCTACAGAAAAACGCTCATCGCAAATCTGCACGGGAATCTCACATCATCTCCGAGAATAACAACAATCTTACAGACTCTACTCAAGCTTCCTTCTCCTCTCTCGTCCCCACGCCTGCCCCAGTCTCTTTCACCAATTCCTACATGCCTTATGGCAGCATTATTCTCACACATGATAATCCATATTCTATCTCGTATACCTTGTGCTGGTGGGCCTTGTTTTATCGTAGTTCTACCCACTCCAATCCTTTAAATCCCATATCTCGCCCGTCTCCAGAGTAAATATCCGCCCTTATTCTCTCCTGTAAAAGACCTGTTCTCCACTTAAGTCGTTTCAGCCCCGTCTCGTTCAGTAGTTCAGCCCTGTTCTTATCCTTCAGCTACTTGTTATCTTTAGCCTTTTCCTCATAAGTCTCGTGTTCTGACATCAAACATGATACTGTTTACTCTATTCGAAATCAAAGCGTCCAGAACTCAATTAACCCGTCGAGTTAATACAAGATTTCTCGGGGAGGGGGTTTCTTTCAGGAGTTATACAAATGTTATTATACACCGGGATTCTTGACTTCCTTTCCTCCTTTGGCATTAATAGGGATTTTCAGTGTGTCTTTAAGGTTGACTACCACAACTGTATATGCACTCTTGAAAATCATTTGTAGCATTCTTCGAGATGTTGACGCGACTCAGTTTTCAATTCTACTCTTTCTTGAGCTCTTGACAGCCTTCGATACTGTCAATTACTACAACCTCGTCTAATACTTGAGCTCTCGACAGCTTTCAATGCTTTTGATCACACCGTCTTCCTCTTGATCGCCTCATAAGAATTTCTGAGGGTATCTGGAACTACCTTTGACTAGTTTCGGTTGGATCTCGCATCCTACTATCAATCTGTCCTTATTGGACCTTAAATCCTAAAGGCAGACTGAGGTCTTCTTTGGTTCTCCACAGAGTTATGTTATTGGTCCGCTCCTCTTTCGTATTTCTTCTTCTTCTTCTTCTTCTTCTTCTTCTTCTTCTTCTTCTTCTTCTTCTTCTTCTTCTTCTTCTTCTTCTTTTTCTTAGCATTCTTACAGGACGCATCAATCTGTCATTTCATGCATACACTGATTACACTCAAATCCATCTCTCATTCTTTGCTACCTCGTTCGCTGGCTCATAAAATTCTCTTCTCTTCTTTAGAGGTCACCAGGGAATGGCTTATATCCACTATACCAACGTATTTTCACATTGCCAGGCAGCAGAAATCCGATTGCTTCTTGTGAAACGACCTCTCCGATAACGGCGAACCACTGAGCCAGTCACATTAAATCGTGCAGAATACTTTGACAAACAACTCCACAGTGATAGCAAGACTACTATCAAAATATTCAATCGAACGAACGTCATCTTCCCAGAATCTACCAGAAGAAGAGCCACCCGATCGTATTACCCTCATAGGCCAAATCGATCATTTCCCCAGTGAAAAACAAACACCATTCGAATCGAGCAGCTGCAGGTCAAGTAACACTCTCAAGTGGCAGCTCTCTCGCGCTTCAACGTTTGCATTCGCTTCACTAGACTTGACTTCGTCAAATTACTGTTTACTATTCGAATCCATTCCAAGATTCTTGACGAACGTTTTGTGCCCTTGAGGATTCGCTCAAGGGAGTTCATCTAAGAATATCGCCAGAATATTGGCAATTTTCTACTCTTCACGAGAAGCATTCTTACTTCCTTCAATATCTCTAGCTCGCTTTACTCTGAATTCGATGGTTATGAATTATGTTGAGAGAAATTGGACATCCAGTTTGGCCTTCTCAAGTTGTTGAGAAGGCCAAACTGGATGTCCAATTTCTCTCAACATAATTCGCAGATGATGGTTATCGTTAATGACCGAAACGTCCGGAAAATGAAATGTTCCTAACCATCGCATATGTCTTCATATTCCTGATATATATATATATATATATATATATATATATATATATATATATATATATATATATATATATGATGAAAATTAATGCAATAACGCAAGAAAAGATGAGGAATTAAACCACATTCTCCGAAGACAAATTTAATTCAGAACAGTTTCGGTGTATCTCACACCCTTTTTCAACTGACACTGGGTAGAAAATATAAGAGAAGTGCATATAAGCATAACACAAGATCCCCTCTTTTTTCCCCCAATCCCCTACTTGTGGCTAATCTGGGGAGGGGTTATGCCTAAACATATTAAAGGGCTGACATTTTACTATTTTGTCTAAATATAATAATTCCTTAAACCAATTGATGATGGCCAGGAAACCTAAAGAACATATTAACATAGGAGTTTATGCAATACCATGCAACGATTGCCATAAAGTTTATATAGGGGAAACGGAGAGAAATCTAGACAAGAGATTGTACGAACACAAAAGAGATATTAGAGTGGGCAACGAAAGCAGTGGAATATTTTGCCATGTTAGAGACAAGAATCATACGATCGATTTCAATGGAAGTAAAATGGTATTTAAATCGGCTAACTATGTTAAGAGAAGAATCGTAGAATCGAGCTTGATATCGTCAGTTCCTAATTTAAATCTATCTGAGGGTCAATTTTCTTTTAATCCTGTAATAAGAAAGCAAATAAACAAAATAGTAAAATGTCAGCCCTTCATAATGTTTAGGCCTAACCCTCCGTCCCAGATTAGCCACAAGTAGGGGATTTGGGGAAAAAAGAGGGGATCTTGTGTTATTGCTTATATGCACTTCTCTTATATTTTCAAGCCAGTGTCAGTTGAAAAAGGGTGTGAGATACACCGAAACTGTTCTGAATTAAATTGTCTTCGGAGAATGTGGTTTAATTCCTCATATATATATATATATATATATATATATATATATATATATATATATATATATATATATATATCAGAACTAGAACTCTGGCTCCGAAAAAAAACAGAAAACCAGACTCCCCAAAAGAATCAAAGAATCCAATGTGACATAATTCACCTCACACAGGCACGAATCAAACCACTACCCTAACATCACACTAAATAAAACACCTACAATATTAGGCATCACTTATGATGCACACAACCTTCATACAACAGGTAAAAACATCTGCTCTAAAACAACAAAAACTCAATGCACTACGCGCTCTAATAGACATTGCACTCGGTCAACAAAAGAAACACCAACCACACTATACAAATCATTTATCCGTACGATACCTAATTACACATCACCAGCCTGGCACTCCACCACTGCTAAAGATCACACACACACATTCTAAACAGCACAAAACAAAACCCATAGAATAATTACAGTTACATCCCTCTAATCCCACCTGCACTTTGAAACCAAAATATTTCCCACAAATACACACTTAAATATTATAGCTACAGTTCTACACCATACGCCAAAACATGCACCCAATATCACCCATGCTATAGTACCAACAGAAACATACTCCCCCCAAACCTTCAATACTACAAATACCATAAATCGAGTAGACAACCAACATTGCCCATGCTGTAACCACCCCTAAGAAAACATTGAACACCCTGTATCAACATGCCATAACCTTGAACCCCACAGACAGAACCACAACATATCTTCAGTCAGAGACTTGTGGGCATGGTCTTCCGCCAGGAAGACCGTAAAAGCAAATAAAGCAGGCAGCTTTGTCATCATGCCGACAGAACAGTACCATACAAAAATGGACACTATCCTAAATAACCAAAGTAAATTTGAGAAAATTTCGAAGAACCCCACCGATGATAGCAAGAAAAAAATTAACTAAATTATAGAACGGATCAACAAACAACCCCGAAATATACAAATTAAGAAAATCATTGGTGATTTTAGCCCTAGATACACTTACGGAATCATGAAGACCCCCAAGGCTGGAAACCCCCTCAGGCCCATAATTATTCAAATTCCTACCACTACGTATCAGCTGGGTAAATTCCTAAACAAATTATTAACTCCATACGTGCCTAACAAATACAGCCTCAAATCCTCGGCCGATGTTATCGAAACGATAGGCATAATATTAGAACACGTCTATGACCAAAATGATCGAAAGCTCAGCAACTAAAGTCAAGTTCGGTTTTTACCCAACACATTTCAATTAAAAAAAGAGATGAACGTAGGAGAAGTTGTTTATCAACTACAAAATGAACTATAAAAGATAATAAGAAAAATGGAAAGTTCCAACGAAAATTTTTTAACAAAATCTGCTACCCATTTATACTAATATATATATATATATATATATATATATATATATATATATATATATATATATATATATATATATATATCTTGCTTGCTACGAAATTATTAATAAATATTTAACTATTTGCTAATAACACGAAACTAGGTGCTAGGGAAAAATAACATAGTCACTTAACAAAAACTTAAAAAAAGAATTTGAGAGACTAATAAATGTTCAGAAAAATGGCTGATGCAATTCAATGTGGAAAAGTTTAAGGTAATTCACATAGCTCATGATAATATCCGAAGAGTTTACAATATGGGGAGTCTAATCTTTAGTGATTTAAAATTCTTAAAAATATGTCCTGCAGCATCACAAAGAGCGAAAGATATTATTCTTTTTTTTTTATAAAACACTGGTATGACTTCATTTTGAGTATGTGATTCAATTCTGGTATCCATATGCGAGAGGACAATGTAGTATTGGAACGCATCCATCCACCGTCGAGTAATGAAGATAATTCCTGAACGCATAAATCGTACGAAGTAGGACTAAAGCACCTATTGAAATCTTTAAAATACTAAAATGCAAAAATCTTTATTATTTCTTTAAATAAACGAATTCTGAAGAGTTTAGATGCGGCAATTTTTCTTATTAACTAGTTATTTTCCTTTGCAGGTGAATGAAATGGATTCGACCAGAAGATCTTGCTAAATTAAACCCGATCTATTCTGCTACATCTGCGACGAATACACCCCCCGTTGTTCCTAATAGGAATAGATAGTTTAATAAAACGTGCTTATTTTGGTATGAAATTTGGTAACCAGGATAAAGCTTGGTCGCCACACATGATATGCAGGACATGCACAGAGTATCTGCGTCGTTGGACCAAGGGCAAAAGAGTTGTCTGAAGTTTCGAATTCCTATGGTTTGTAGAGAGCCGCCAAAAGATGGCAATGCCTGTTACATTTGCGCTATTGATTTGACTGGGACCAACATAAAGAAGTGGAGCAGCCTCAAGTATCCTGATCTTCAATCAGCACGTCGTCCTGTAACTCATTGTGATGAACTTCCAGTACCTGCCTTTGGAGAACTTCCTGACATTAGTGACGAAGATTTTCCAGGTGTTGAATCAGAGATCCAGAGTTTGAAAATCAATGAACGAAGTGGAACTGGAAGCGCGGAAGGCTTTTGTTAAGGTTGTGAAGAAGTCTCTTGCCAACAAGAAGGCCGGGAACTACACAGAAATTGGCGCCAATATGTTGATTGCTTTCAGAAACCTCGAATGAAACATGAGCTTCAAAGGGCATTGCTTATTTTCACATATGAATCGGTTTCTTGAGAACCTGGGATCAATGAGCGACAAGAATGGGCAGAGATTCAATCAAGATATGAAAGAGATGGAGATCAGGTATCAGGAACGCTAGGATGAATTAACAATGGCTGATTCCTGTTAAACTCTGAGGAGAGATATCCCTACACCAGAGCATTCTAAGAATTCCAAGAAACGGAAGTTCATGGCCTGAATTCTGAACAATGATGACCTAATATTCAATGTCTACTATTCCATGTACACAAATCACCTTTTGTAACATTTAATTAATAAATTGTGTTAGAAAACGATAGGTATTTTTATCTCAAAAACCTATTTCAGATGAGAAATATTAACAAAAATTAACCTAAAATGTCACAAAGATAGGATATTTTAAAAATCGACTTTAGCGGTGCAAAAGTGTTCTAAACCAGTTTAAAAAAGTTAGACGACATACAAAGATAATTTTTTTTGTAACCTAGTGTAATTTATGACACAATATTTGAGTTAGATAACCGTGATGCCACTAGAAATAACGGTTTCAAGTTAGTAAACGAAAGATTTAACAATGCAATAGCACAAAATTTCTTTTCTTATAAAATAACAGAGTTAGAATTGCTTGACTAGGAATGTCGTCGAAAGCACTACAATAAATATGTTTAAGAAAAAATGGATAAATATTACTTTAAATTATGATCTTGCAGAAAGAGATAAGTGTTCTGAAACTAATTCGGCCCACATCTTTTCTTCCTTTGCTTATCCTTTCCCACTGACTTCTATCCTTTCCCTCCTTTATCTTTAGCTGGCCTGGAGTGGATCTTTAAAATATTTTCTGGTTCATAATCCGGTAATTCCAGAATTTAATCCTATACTAATTTTCAAATCTTCTTTTACTTTGATGGTTCAATTTTCCTCAAAATATATAAATTCGAAATTTTAAACCACACGATTTTCTCGAAATACTTCTTTCTAAACAATAGCTTTCCCTTAATGATGCGAACTTCATAAATAACTTCATAAATAACAGAAGAAACAAATTAATACCTTGTTTAACGCTACTTAGAAAAGTTCCGATGACAAATAATGATAAATACAGAGTAACTTCTATTAGCGAATAATGAAAGTGTAAGTTACTTGCACAAGGAAGGGAGATAATTTTAATCCAAATTACATATACCTCAAAGAAAACTCCCTGGGCTTTAAGGTTACCCTGATGTTGCATTGTTACCTCAGGTAACAATGCAACGTGGATTTTTTAAACATTAGGCTAATGAAGTCACATTTATAAAGAAAAGCTTCTAAGAGCATCTTTATTTAGTTCTTTAATTAAAGACTGTGTGTACTGAGTACTTCTGCCTTTGAAAACTTCAGAGAATTAATAAAATACTCGTATATGAGAACTCGTAGGAACAAAACCCTGTTGCTTTAATGCCATAAAATACTAAACATCGAATATTAATTACATTTTTTTTTTAATTTGCGAATCGTTTGACACCAACATGAAATCAAATATCATTTCTTAACGTTCACAAATAATTTAAGGACAATTTTATCACATGATTTTTAATTGAAAATAATAAAATAAATATCTAATTTACCAATTACAGATTAATGGCTTAAATAAAGTCACAAATAGATTTCTAGCATAAATAAGCATATTTTTAGCTCATTTGTGAAGGATTCTTGAATAAGGCACATGAGTTTTAGCACCATGTGATGGTGAATCAGAAATAACATAACTTGGCATAACATTTGGTAAGTCATATGCGAGTCTAGTTTAATTATTTCTAATCACACATGTATATATATATATATATATATATATATATATATATATATATATATATATATATATATATATATATATATATATATATATATACAGGTCGACCTCCTGGGTTGCCTGTAGAGGACAAGGGTACAGAGTTTTCACTAATTGAACCAACTCGCTTGGTCAGAACTAGCGTCTTGGCTTAATTTGATTATATAAGTGTTTGGGGAAAACATGAAAAAATAACATGACGCAAACTTATTTTTAAAATGATAATTTGTTATAACAAACGGCTAGATTTAAATTAACCCTGAATTATAATCAATACAAACATACCTAGAAATAAAGGCTGTGACTGGTGCCTATATCAGTGGAAACTTATAGTTTAACGCGACACTTGAACCACGGGGTTAAAGATTTATTGGACACTTCTCTCCTAAAGGCCACTAAAAGTTACCAACTATTCGGTTTTATCGTAATTTTCGATACCCATTGATAAAATGGATTTTATTTCGATGTTAAAAGGAACATTTGGTTATAAGAATTATTTTTAAGTGGACAGAATTAATCCGATAGTAGGTGTATTTAACTAATAGTTTAGAGGGTATAGATGAAAAGGATTATTCTCTCAAATCTCCTCTGATTCGAGAGTATAGATAAAAAACTTGCTAGCTAGGAACACTAAAAGTCATTCCCTCGCAACATCTTTGTCGAATGTGTCATCCACATATCGTACCAGAAGATTGAGAAATACTCCCTTGTGTCGTATTTACCAAGTTTATTGTGAATTATTCTTTCCTCTTTCCTTCCCACAAGGGGATTGTCGAAAGTAAAAAAATTATTTACCGGTTTGTTTTGTTTTCTTTCTTTTTTCCCGTCTGGAATCCTTCGAAGAGGATTTTTTACGCTTAAAATTTCGCTTCTTCTTGCGGGTTGAGCCTAAGTTAGTCGTTTGTCTCCTCAAGTCGAAGCTGGATTTCGGTTCAGCGAGTGTTCGGAGAGTCTCTTGATCAGCAATAGATGGAGTTGATCGACTTTTCGGTTGTTCATTCCCAATTCTTTCGATTAATCTTCTTATTTCTGGGGCCGGTGTAGAGGTATATTTCTTATCTCTTAGCGTCTGCCCTTTGGTATGACCTGAAACAAGAGTTTCTGTAAGATTTGGAAGGTTTGGGGGATTTTTTAATACTAGCGCGTTCATATTCGTACGTTTGGGTCTTGTGTCACTGTACGGTAGGTAGGATCTTGTGGATTTATAATACGCCATCCATAACCCAATATATAGGTTTGACGTTTATATTATTATTATCATTATTATTATATATTTTGTGACAACCTTTTTTCAAGATGTATATTAGGACTATGATGTATCGCTTGTAGGCGATACCATCATCCCCCCGAACGGATAAAGCAATTGACATAAAAATCAGAATGACAATAGATGGTGAGCCAGGCTATTGGTCCTCGATAAGGGGCGGGGGTATTGTGTTTTAGGCATCAACCATCGACCGTAGAACGTGACCACAGTAGGGGGTAAGGGGGGGGAGGCTTCACGTCAGGTATATGTGGAAAGTAACCCAACATTCGCAAGGTTCTGGAACGCATGGAAGCTTGTGCGCCCTCACTACCTGCCCCAACACTTGCAATTTGCCCACCCAGTAGGTCCATTGTGTTTCCGGGAGGGATGACCGCCCCGATCTCTTTTACTTGCTTTATCTTCATCACTTTCTCCATGTATATCTTCATGTATCCCTTCTTCCTAGTTCGCTAAAAAATTGAAGAATTTTTTATAGTTTGTGTTATCCTCGTTTTTGTGTTTATTCTTTTTTCCCTGTTTATTCTATATTCTTCTATTCATTTTGTTCTTCTTTGTTTTATTTTAATTCATCTTTGCGTGTTTGCATTTATTTTCTGTTCCTTGTATTTTTGTGTATATTTTGTTTTCCTCGCATGTTTGTGTATATTTTTTGTTCTTCGTATGTTTGTGTATATTTTGTGTTCCTCGTATTTTTGTGTATATTTTTTGTTCTTCGTATGTTTGTGTATATTTTTTGTTCTTCGTATGTTTGTGTATATTTTGTGTTCCTCGTATGTTTGTGTATATTTTTTGTTCTTCGTATGTTTGTGTATATTTTGTGTTCCTCGTATGTTTGTGTATATTTTTTGTTCTTCGTATGTTTGTGTATATTTTGTGTTCCTCGTATTTTTGTGTATATTTTTTGTTCTTCGTATGTTTGTGTATATTTTTGTTCTTCGTATGTTTGTGTATATTTTGTGTTCCTCGTATGTTTGTGTATATTTTTTGTTCTTCGTATGTTTGTGTATATTTTGTGTTCCTCGTATGTTTGTGTATATTTTTGTTCTTCGTATGTTTGTGTATATTTTTTGTTCTTCGTATGTTTGTGTATATTTTTTGTTCTTCGTATGTTTGTGTATATTTTGTGTTCCTCGTATTTTTGTGTATATTTTTTGTTGTTCGTATGTTTGTGTATATTTTGTGTTCCTATTTGCGTTTAGTCTTATAGTCTACCTTGTTTATTTTGTGCTCCTCCCTGTATTTATTCTCTTTTACTCTCTTGTTCCCTTGTTTATTCTGTTCTTTCTTCACTTAGCCTCATGAGCCCCGTCTGTTAATTTGAATGGCCTGAGCGCAATAAGAAGGAATGAACCTCCGAAGAGGGACTTGCAACCACCCACTCCGATCCTTCTCGAAGTGACTCGCAAGGTGTGTATGTTGGGAGTGGGGTGGGGGGGAGGGGGGTAAGTTCGTACTTTTGAATTTATGTTTGTTATACCAACATGTTCCAAACGTTAGATCATACGTTCTTCCGCTGCCAGTTGCTAGGAACGACGAGGCAGGTTGACTGTAGGCTTGGTTATCTTTGACTCTTTCTATTTTTTCTACCTTTTCCTATTATCTCTTTGGCTCTTTTCTATTCCTTTTCACCCTGAGAGAACATAGCATCGTTACTAGCACTAGTTTACCTTCCAGTTCCTTTGGGAAAGAACGTATCTTTGAGCTTACCTTATGGTGAAATGCTTAGGAGACTATATACGGTAGAAAGGCGAAGAGTCTGAGGGACCTTGCTTGAAGTGTTCGAGTGTGTAAAAGGTGAGAATAGAGGAGGAGACAGGCAAGGATCTTATTTTCAGCGAACAAAATAGGACACGTAGCGATGGGTATTTAAGCTCTGGACAAGTTTAGGTTTAAGAAAGAGGTTGATAGAAATTGGTTTACAAATCGAGTGGTAGATGAATGCAATAGGCCCAGTAGTAATTTCGATAGAAGACTCCTCCCTTGGGAGTTTTAAGAACAGATGGGATAAATTGGATAGGTGGAACTGAACTAGGAGATAGATTTAGGGATGATGATGCTAGGCGGCATTGAACAAGGAGATAGATCTATGGATGCAAATGCTAGGTGGCATTGAACAAGGAGATAGATCTATGGATGCAAATGCTAGGTGGCATTGAACAAGGAGATAAATTTAGGGATGAAAATGCTAGGTGGCATTGAACAAGGAGATAAATTTAGGGATGAAAATGCTAGGTGGCATTGAACAAGGAGATAGATCTATGGATGAAAATGCTAGGTGGCATTGAACAAGGAGATAGATCTATGGATGCAAATGCTAGGTGGCTTTGAACAAGGAGATAAATTTAGGGATGAAAATGCTAGGTGGCATTGAACAAGGAGATAAATTTAGGGATGAAAATGCTAGGTGGCATTGAACAAGGAGATAGATCTATGGATGAAAATGCTAGGTGGCATTGAACAAGGAGATAAATTTAGGGATGAAAATGCTAGGTGGCATTGAACAAGGAGATAAATTTAGGGATGAAAATGCTAGGTGGTATTGAACAAGGAGATAGATCTAGGGATGAAAATGCTAGGTGGCATTGAACAAGGAGATAAATTTAGAGATGAAAATGCTAGGTGGCATTGAACAAGGAGATAAATTTAGGGATGAAAATGCTAGGTGGCATTGAACAAGGAGATAGATCTATGGATGAAAATGCTAGGTGGCATTGAACAAGGAGATAAATTTAAGGATGAAAATGCTAGGTGGCATTGAACAAGGAGATACATTTAGGGATGAAAATGCTAGGTGGCATTGAACAAGGAGATAGATCTATGGATGAAAATGCTAGGTGGCATTGAACAAGGAGATAAATTTAGGGATGAAAATGCTAGGTGGCATTGAACAAGGAGATAAATTTAGGGATGAAAATGCTAGGTGGCATTGAACAAGGAGATAGATCTATGGATGAAAATGCTAGGTGGCATTGAACAAGGAGATAAATTTAGGGATGAAAATGCTAGGTGGCATTGAACAAGGAGATAGATCTATGGATGAAAATGCTAGATACTGAACTTAGGGATAGGAACAGGAGATGCCTCGTATAGGCTATCGATTAGTCTTTTTTTTTCTTATGGTATCTCGGTACTAGGCCCAAGGGAGAGTTATGGGGATCGTAAAGTTAGTCTATTTACATTAGCTAGGAGTAGGGCTAGTGGAGATAGTAGCGAGAGGCGGGTGGTAAAGGGAGGAAAGAAACAGGTGATTAGTGAGGCCTATCCGGTTCCAGGAGATGAGTCGTCCCTGGGGAATTTTAGGAATAGATTGGATAGATTTATGGATGAGGATGCTATGTAGGATCGACCTTGGGGATGAGGACAGGGGTTACCTCCTATAGGCGATTCATTATATCATTTTGCAGATTCCTCCTCTTCTTTCTTATGTTCTTAAGGAGCAAACAAAGAATAATTGGCGCAAACTATTCGAGGTGACGTCGCAAATGTTATAGTAGTAAATTGACTGCTAGGTCTGGGAGGGTTAATTATGTATATAGTAGGTGGAGATAATTGTGTGGGAGAAGGGTAGAAGAGTCTAGAAGAATGACCCCACCACAGGATGCGTGTCTAACAAGGTTAGTCAAGAAGGTCTTGCGCGATCGTACCTTTGTTACAATGGTGGTGTGCCATGACACTAAGGGCAATGCCCGTACTGCAGGAGGTGTGTTTGAGGGCACACCAGGACTGATAGGTGTCCCCGTCGGAGGCGCAGATGTGGGTGGCGCTCGAGGGGCAGTGCCTGAGAGCCCCGCATCGTTGGCACCTCGGTTTGTTGGTCTCGAAGTCGTATAAACACGTTTCATCTCTCCAGCACTTGACGTCATCGCAATTGGCAGTCTCTGACAACAAGCCTTTATTAAGAAGGGAAAACGGAAGAAATCCGAGGAGGGGGGGGGGGACCGGTTGACAGTGCGAAATGAATAAGGAAGATAGAGCTTGGAGTAGTGTGAAGTTGAAGCTGTCAAAGACAAGTTCGTTAGTTATTTTCACCACTTTTCCATTTCCAATCGCGAACGATGTCCTTTGACTGGGTAATGAAATTTACATAAAGATTAGAATGATAATGGGTGGAAAGCCCGATCATACTCTGGGTCGGTCTACGAAGGGCAGGGGGAGGGGGTCAGTTTTGTTCACCACATTTCAATTTTCAACCGTGAACGATGTCCCTTGACTGGATAATGAAATTTACATAAAGATCAAAATGACAATCGCTGGAGAGCCCGAAGATACCAGGGGCCTTTCCGTGATGAGGAGGGGGGGGGGGGAGTGAGCAAGGAACCCTTCGTGGCTCAGGGAGGGGGCGTCCCTTCCCTGTAGTGGCTGTGTGTATATAATAGAAAACTTTCTTGTCACGTTCCGCGATGTGTTTTGTGTGCGAAGCAGGGATAGAGGAAAAGATAGCGGTGTTACATTTGGCTATATGCGTAACACAAGTGTGGATGGAGCCCATATGCTAGGCTCAGAGGCCAATTTTTCGTATGTCCTCTTCTCTCGCCGTGAATCGAACCCGACACCTAGGTGATAGAAATCCAATGCCTTATTCACTAGATTACAGAGAGGTAAATAATGTTAGAGTACGAACTAGTACACCATTGGGGGCCTCTCAGAACGAGAGGGAAAAGGAAAGAACAAAAAAAAAAACAACTGAGGAATTTCAGCTAAAAGTTTATGAAAAAAGATCATTCAGAAAAGGGTTAAAGTTAGTGGAGGAAAAAGTGTGGGAGAGGTAAATGATCACAGACGGAAAATAGTTGGGATGTTGGAGACAGGACAGGCACGAGAGAGTTCAGTGCAAGTCAATTACGCAGCCATACAATAGTCAATTCACCGCAAATCATTTCCGCACTCCAACAATATACACGTCAGCGCAAGTCAACCTCGCACCCAGACAATAGTCAATTCACCGCAAGTCGTTTCCACACTCCAACAATAGACGCTTCAGCGCAAATCTACCTTGCACCCGAACACTAGTCAATTCACCGCAAGTCATTTCCGTACTCCAACAATAAATAGACAGTTCCACTCAAGTCAACCTCGCACCCAAACGATAGTCAACTCGCCGCATGTCATACCCACACTCCAACAATAGACAGTTCAGAGCAAGTCAACCTCGCACCCAAACAATAGTCAATTCACCGAATGTCATTTCCGTACTCCAACAATAGGCAGTTCACCGCAAGTCATTTCCGCACTCCAACAATGGACAGTTCAGCGCAAGTCAACCTCGAACCCCCAAAATAGTCCTTTCACCGCAAGTCATTTCCGCACTCCAACAATATACACGTCAGCGCAAGTCAACCTCGCACCCAAACAATAGTCAATTCACCGCAAGTCGTTTCCGCACTCCAACAATAGACGCTTCAGCGCAAATCTACCTCGCACCCGAACACTAGTCAATTCACCCCAAGTCATTTCCGTACTCTAACAATAAATAGACAGTTCCACTCAAGTCAACCTCGCACCCAAACAATAGTCAATTCACCGAATGTCATTTCCGTACTCCAACAATAGGCAGTTCACCGCAAGTCATTTCCGCACTCCAACAATGGACAGTTCAGCGCAAGTCAACCTCGAACCCAAACAATAGTCAATTCACCGTAAGTCATTTCCGCACTCTAACAACAGACAGTTCGGCACAAGTCATTTCCTTAAAAGGAGCTAAATGATTTAGTTCGCGATCTCAGTTTGTCAAAGTTCTCTGCCCAACTGTTGGCATCCAGAGTGAAGGAAAAACTCCTCTCAGAAAGTGCTCGCACCACCTTCTACCACAATATAGACCAAGAGAATCTCCGTTTTTTTTTCTCTGAAGAGAAGGACCTGGTGTACGGTTCACATAATGCGCATCTTCTGCACAAGCTTGGAGTACCACAGTACCAGCCCGATGATTGGAGACTGTTCATTGACAGCGGCAAGCGATCGCTGAAATGGCTTCTACTGCAAAACGACAGCCAGTTTATCTCTGTACTCATCTCTCAGTCGACTTCAATGAAGGAGATGCATGAAGTTGTGAAGTATGTGCTGGACAATTCCGTTATGATCAGCATGAGTGGTTGATTGTGTTGACCTGAAGATGGTGAACTTTTTGTTGGGACAATATTCCTGGTTCACCCGTACTTTCTATGCATGTGAGATAGTAGGGACCGAGCTCAGCATTACACGAAGAAGGACTGGCCTGTACGGGAGAAATTGGTGCTTTTCAGAGCAAGGAAAGTCATAAACAACTCTCTGTTGGACAAAGACAGGATGCTCTGCCCACCGCTGCACATCACGCTAGGCTTGATTAAACAGTTCACCAAAGATCTGGACAAAGATGATGGATGCTTCGCTTGTGTTACACTTTTTTTGGATTGACCATGGAGAAGTTGAAATCTGGCATCTTTGAAGGTCCTCAACCCCGTCAGCGCATCAGAGATCCACAATTTGAAAACTCAATGAACGAAGTGGTACTGGAAGCATGGAAGACTTTTGTTGTGGTCCTTAAAAGGACCTTCTTGGTAACAAGAAGGCCAGGAACTACACATAACTTGTCACTAGTTTGCTGATTGCTTTCGAAAACCTCGGATGCGACATGAACATCAAAATGCATTACTCATTATCACATGGATCAAGGGAGAGATACGATCAGGGCATGAAAGAGATGGAGACCAGGTATGAGGGACGCTTGGAGGCAGTCATGGTAGCTGATTACTGTTGGACTCTGAAGAGAGACATTCCTACTGCTTTTCATTCTAGGAATTACAAGAAACGGAATTTCATGCCCTGAATTCTGAACAATAATATCGTAATATCCAATTTACACGTAGTTACCTTTATCAATGTACACGAATCAATTTTTTTAACATCTAATTAATAAATTACGTCATAAAACTATGCTTTTTTATCTTAATGACCTATATATTTCGGATTCGAAATATTAACAACGATCAACCGAAAATGTTACATAAATGTAATTGATTTAGTTATAAGATTGACTTTTCTAAAAATCGACTTAGCACAAAAGATTTGACCGGATCGAAGGAAACTGATGTCCTTTTCGGATTCAGCGTTGCAGAAGTGTCCTAAATCATTTGAAACAAGGTCAACAGACCTAAGTCGCGTGCTCTCAATAATTTCAATAATTTAAAAAAAAAATGACAAACGTATTATCAATTAACAAACATATCTGACCTTACGACCTTCAAACTTTCCAAAACTCATTGAAAAGTTAAATGGTTACCATCCGACCGACATAGTAACATAGAGTCGCGAATAAAATAGATGACTTACAAAGATTATTTTTTGTAACCCAAAATGTTCTCTTTAACTTGAAATTTTAACATTTTAACAATCTGGACCACACAATAAAGAGTAATATTGAATTAGAAGCTTATAAGGGTCACTTACTCGATAGTGCATACTGTTTACTGCATGCCATTAAAACCAATAAAGAAGTGTGTTGTTTGGTGTCAATTTTTATGAACTTATCGACTTGTAGTCCTTTTCTCTGTTAAGATGATATTAATGTTTGTTACTCACAACTTTATTGATCTAATGTATCCACTTTGATTGACTGCATTGACTTATGTTAAAATTCATCTGCACATTCGATTCTTCTATCTAGGTTTCCTTGTAAGGTGGCTGAATCATTTCTAAAAGAAACCGCTCTGTTTTATAGCTTTCTGTCATGTGCGCATTTGGAGATTTTACCAAGGAAACCATTAATCAAGGTAATTATATATAGTATGAGCATAAGTTAGTTAAGTACTGATCCTTAAGAAACTTCGCTATCACCTGGGGCACAGACCGAATTTACCCCGTTTATGACAAACTGGACGATTTGAGAGTCAATTTTATATTCACTCAAGAATTTTTCCTCTTATTCCGTGTGCTTTAAATTTCAGTGATAACCTCTTATATTGAAATCATTTTATGAAAATATAAAGTAGATTAGATAGACAGGAATATCTTTGCTGAAATCAACAATAGTTTTCTTCTACAACAATAGTTTTCTACTAAGGTATTATTTTTTAACTTGAGATGACCCACCACCGATCTCTAACTATCGATTATAAAAATTTACCAATAATTACAATTAAACTAATAGGATGATAGTTACCAATATCACCTTTCCCTCCCTTTGTGAGAATCGTCGTGATATTAATCCTTTTAAACTCTGTTGAGACCACACAGTTCCAAAAAAGACTGGTTCAAGATTATACACAAATGTTTAACTAATTCGTGATTGAAGAAGAAAAACTACGGATGAAAACAACCAAAAATCCGAGGATCTCTGTTTATAAAACCAGTTCGAGAAGAAAAAAGAACGCGGAAAGCTCTAGCGAGTAAACTAAATGAGTAGACTGACTAAAATTAGGTATTTTACACTTAGCGGCTAGGTCGAGAACTAATGACACACACACACACACACACTTGTCTGCATGTGCCCCTCACCGCCCCAAGAAAAGAAAAGAAGAAGAATCACCTCGACAAGGCCCTTTGTAAGCCTTTCCTATGATGATACCCACTTTGCACGAGGCATTCTTGAGGCTGCACTTTGAAGTGTACGTAACACCATCAGTCCCACAAATGATTCTCTTCTTTTTGGCCTTGGGGCAATTCTGGGGGCATTTTTGGCACCGAGGGATCAAGAGCTCGTCCAGAACGCAGGTTTTCATCTTCCGACACCTGACGCCACTGCAAGCTTAGAGAGAAAAGAAAGGACAATAAAGTATACAAGCGAGGAAACATTCATTCATCAAAGAAGGAAAAAAAAGTACAGGGTGCTGAAAGAAAATAAGGTCCACAGGCCTAGGTCGCGTGCTCTCAATTATTCTAACTTATGACGTTACGACCTTAAAAGCTTTCAACAAGTCGGGCAATCCAACTTATAGTTATTTTTCTTTTAATAATTCCTGGACTAACCATGAAAGGACCTTGACAGTTATATCATTCGAAAGAGAATGTAAAACAACACAAAGAATTTTAAATTTCGTTAGAATCGGTCAAATAATTACGATCTTATTGCCAAATAACCCCCTTACTATTCTTGGGAGGACCTTAGCAATTATAGCATTCGAAAGAGAATGTAAAACAACATATTTTTTTTTAATCTCGTAGAATCAGATGAATAGTTACAATGTTATTGCCAACTCATTGAAATGTAAAATGGTTACCATCCGACCGACCAACCGACGGACCGACATAGTAACTTATAGAGTCGAGTGCACGCGACTAAAAATGTGGCAAACTCTGAAAAAGAGGAATAGTGGAAAAGGTTCAAGATGATAGAAAAAACCGTGACATTAACCCCAGGTAGTCAATAATACCGGGCAGTGGAGGGGAATATTCTAAACCTTTTAGAGAAAGTTTCTATAAAGACCAGAAACCCCCCGAAAGCGAATTTGAGAAGATGTGAGCACACAACCCACAAGTCCAATCTGGCCTCTTCGTCCAGGAACCATCTCAAGAAGGGAAGGTGAGTAACGAGGTGTGTGTTGGTGGACACTTCCCTCACTGTGTTAATCTACCTTGTGTTGGGTGTCGTAAACAAGGAGAAAAGGAAATAACTGGAAAGAGAAAATTAAGATTAAAATGAGTAAAATTCTTCTCAATTTCCTTTGGTTAGTCTCAAAATCGAGTATAAAAACTAACACGAGATAATAATAAAGTAATGCGCGATAATTATTTGAGCTACAATGGTGTATGCGAAAAGTGAATGTTAATATGATTAACGTGGAAAATGCGAACCGGATTCTTTGCAAGGCCATGGAACCGAGAGACGTTCAAATGTGTGAAGCCTGAAAAATGGAGGAGGCAGGTGGACTGAATGATGTAGTGGCCGAGATGCTCAAAATTGAGATAACAATGTTATGAAACTGTTAAGGTGATTGTAATATATGACCTTTGAAGCTAGGCAAGTGTCTGAGAAGTTGAAGAAAGTGTACAAAGGAAAAGAGTATAGAAAGGTGAATGCAAAAACTACAGAAGGATAAGTCTCTTGAATACTTTAGGTCATGTGTAAAGAAAAAAAAGTATGATTGAACGTGTAAGTGTGATAAATGAGGGAATGATATCGGATAAGCAAGGTGAAGGTTTAGCGAAGGTGGTTGAGTGAGTTGACGCAGTTGTCTTGGAAGCACGGAGTAAGAGCTGCAAAAGCACGCAAAGTTTAAGGGTCCGCAGAAAGTGTATGAACATGTATATGAAAACGCTATAATAGGTTCTAAAGGGTAGTGGTATATTGTTGGATGATGTGGAAGGCTTTCACGTTGAAAGCCGCCGTTCAATTAAAGATGGAAACACAATAGTTTAAATAACAATATACGGTTGGGTTTTTTTTGTGGGGGGGGGGGTTAGGGCACTCATTCTGGGGCAGCCAACGAAGCCATGGGCACATAAAAAAGAGCAAAATAAATAAATATGAAACAAAAGAGTATGTACTAGACATGTCATGGTTCAGGGAAGCTAGGTCAGGTGCTTCCAAAATCTCTATGTCACCAAATCCTGGCTCACAAGAACCCGTGGCCATCACGATAAATAGAATAGCGATATTTCCCTGTCTCAGTAACGACCCAGAAACCGCTCTCGAAGTTCGTCAAGATCAACCGAATGAGGAGGGGGGGGGGCAGTCTTTGGTACCAATAAATCCTCGTAGACAGGTTCAGGGTAGCCCTCCATCAAATGGTGAGCGTCCCTCAACTGTGTCCTTTTTGGAGTCGATAAAAAAAATACCGTCAAGCCACCGGTCGATCGATCCACGAGCGTAGTCGGGGCGCGATGAAACGCTACTTAAAATCGCTCGGTGTTGTCTCCTATCCGCAATCCTGATCCATACAATGTAGTCAGTGAGGGAAAGAGCAAAACGCCATCCGGTAGCTAATTCTATGCGGACAACCTTGTAATATCACCAGCCGGCTCGTTCCCAGCAACGCTACATCTTCGGGGACACGTCAGAAGACAATCTCGACATTGCTTCAATGTGTAATAGCTGTGGCGTCATGGATAATACGAAAGAGGGGCTGGGGAGTTTAAAATGCCTCGGGGGTAGTAACCTTTTTCTGTCCGGAATCCACACGAAACGCTAAGTCTAATGGACTTAGCGTTTCGTGTCTGGAATCATCCTGAGTACCATTCTATCCTTGCCGGAAACATAAAATATTTCCTAAGACACCTGGTATCTTCTTATAAACTTTATGGGTATGAAAAACCTGTATCAATTTTAGCAAACGCGTGATACCAAATTTATAAATGAAAGCTCAGAGTGTAGTCATATCTATACTTTGAACAGCTACCTGATATCTGGTTTTCAATCATGCAATAGTATAATATTTTATACTGTGTTGCGAAAATATTGTTATTTCTATATATCACTATATTGAACCTGCATTAAAATGCACGATAATATAAATTAATTCATCTTCACCCAACTACAGCTATGAGCGAATATTCTAATTAGTTGTTACTCAAGTGCTTATATTCGAGGGTGTGGTTAGTAATTTGTCGCCATTGGCAACTCAGAATTACGCGCATGCATGTTGTCTGGTGTTGTTTCGGTTCTCTCTTCTTCCTATCACAGTAAAGGTAGTTGTGAATCATATGTGAAGGAAGAAATATCATGGCTGAATTGAATCCTCTCAAAATTTAGAAAAGGCAAGCGGTGCTGCTGGGGATTCATGCTGGGAGCTCTAATACGAAGATCTCCGAATGCTTTGGTGTTAATCTGAGGCCTGGTGGAGAGGATTAGGAAAGAGTTGAATGAGTCAGAGTGTGATTAAGAGGGTACTGCGACTCGGAAACATCACTCTAAGCATTATAATACGAGAAGAAGCCCTGAGTTAGTCACGGAGATCTACACCATCATTGACAATGATCTCAGCAAGAAAATGAGGTTCCTAGCCAGGCACAAAGGAGTGCCAGAGTCTCTCATCAGGCAGGTGTTGCATGAGAACATCCGCTATTACTCAATCAATATAAGAAAGGGCCAGCTTTTGTCACAGAAGATGAAGGACAAGCGAAAGGAACGTGTACGAAGCTTGTGATCAAACTGAAGCATCCCCCTCAAGCTTGTCATACTCTGGTTCTTCTCAGACAGGAATTTATGCTAGAACCAGGTGGTAAGCTCGCAAAAGAACCACCAGCTCGAAGTCCTGAAGATCAAGTTGTCGCTCAACATCTTGGTGTTTGGGATGGTCATATCGAGGGCCACGTTATGCCCTCAAGGGAGAGCCTCAGACTCAATGTGGAGAGCTACATCAAGTACCTGAACGAGTTGTTGCTGATACCGACTCATAATTCATCTTTCCTTCTACAGGTTATGGCTATCATGGCTACCCATAACACTAGTCAACAATGATTTTGTTACTTGGGTTTTAGCTTGTAATTTATGCTAAATCGAGTATGCTGATTCCGGATCTGTAATCGGAATTGTTCTAGCACATAAGATTCCTGAGTTACACACATACTCTTTAGTTACACATATGGGCAGTGTTGCTTCGGCTACCGTAGTGAGAGGATGTGTTGTGTGTGTTTGGTTCCTGCGTTACACTCCCGCTTTATTACGTTGTCAAATTTAGCCTTTATAGTAGTGGTGTTGAAACGGTATTTACATACAGTGATTAATTGCATTTTCTTTCATATTTATCTTTCAATTAATTTGTAAATGAAATAAGATTGTACAAAAGTATTTAACAGGATATATACCAACTTAGTTGAAAACATGAATCGGCGAGGATGTATAAATAGCCCAGAAAACTTTTGTTACCCGTTGAAGATATACTCCAAGCAACCAACGGAAAAATTTAGCTAAAAGAGTGAAAATTGCATACAATTATTATTTTGGTTGTAAAGTTAGTGACCAAGACAAGCCCTGGGCACCTCACAAATCTTGTACTGTGTGTTATACGGGGCTCACACAGTGGTTAAATGGCAAACGGAATGGCATGCCTTTTGTTGTATCAATTGCGTGGCGTGAGCCAACGAATCATGTTTTTGATTGCTACTTTTGTATGACAAATATTGCTAGTGCAGTTATAGAAGATGATTCATCGCCTGAAGAGGAGGATAACAATGAAGATGAAATGTATGAGGATGATTCTAAGGAAAAGAAGATCCAGTTGATAAATCAGGAAAGATTGAATGATTTGGTGAGGGATTTGTCATTGCCAAAGGGGAATGCAGAACTGTTTGGCTCCAGAATATAGCAATGGAGTCTTCTAGAGGAGGTGCAAAAATATCTACTTTCCGTAAACGCCATGAGGCCTTAGCTGCCTTCTATAAAGAAGAAGATGGTGCTTGTTTCTGTACTGATGTTAATGGTCTCATTAATCAGCTAGGAAACGAGCATTTACCTGATGAATGGAGACTATTCATCGATGCAAGCACTGCTAACCTCAAAGCTGTGTTGCTACACAATGGTAACAAAAACCCTTCATTCTCGTCGCACTTATTGTTAAGATGATAGAAACATATGACTAAATTAAATTTATTTTGGAATGTGTTCATTACTCGTATCATAAGTGGAATATATGTGGTGATCTAAAGGTAATTTCTTTACTTCTTGGACTGCAGCTAGGATATACAAAGAATATGTGCTTCTTATGCCTATTGAACAGCCGTGACGACAGAAATCATTATATTGTCCAAAAGTGGCCCGAAAGAGAAGAACACATAGTTGGCCGATACAATGTGAAGCACATGCCTTTGGTACATCCACAGAAGATCTACCTTCCACCACTTCATATCAAACTTAGCCTTATCACCAATTTTGTTAAAGCAATGGCCCATGAGTCTGATGGATTTCAGTATCTCAAAGAGAAATTTGGTGCAAAGAAAACCGATGCTAAACTTAAAGCTGGCATTTTTGTAGGCCGGAGATCAGAGAATTGATACGTGGCAGGGAGTTCAGAAATAAACTAACTCCACTTGAGTTGGCAGCATGGGATTCATTTGTCCATGTAGTGTAGAACTTCCTAGGTAATCATAGGGCTGGAAACTATGAAGAACTAGTGGACAATATGCTAAAGGCATATCAACGAATGAGGTGTGGGATGTCTCTTAAGAATGCATTTCTTGCATTCGCATCTAGATTTCTTTTCATCTTATGCGGGTGATATTAGTGACGAACATGGGAAAAGGTTCCACCGAGATATCGCAGTGATGGAAAGCAGGTATCAAGGCCACTTCAACAAAACATGATGGGTGACTACTGCTGGTTTCTACAACGGGAGGATCCTATATCCACTTACAAGCGCAAGAGCAAGAGTGTCAAACATTTTTGAAGAAATTTATAGTTAGGTGAGTACTACCTCTTTTATATGTAATACATATCTTTTCTGGGTCTGCAAAAGGACGCAAATAATGCCAAATAGGGTGCCCTGATTCCAAACCTTTGCCCAGAAACGTCTCATTCTTCTCAAACTCGTAATAATTATATCATTAATTGATCCAAAGTGACAAAGTGAGCCATATAGCCTAGACCACAGATTTGGAATCAGTGCACCAAAGTTCAAATTTGTTGGTTAGTGTAATTCTCTATCAGTGATCTGTTCTTACTATAATATAATTATTAAACTAATTAATTATTATTATAAAAATAGAGATAGCTATTCTTTTTCTATGCTACTCTACTAATGCTTGTAACATTTGATTTTTAAAAAAATCGAGATTTGAAAAAAACCCGATAAAACTCGGGTTTTTTTGTTTTTTTCTCAAAATTACACTTTTTTTCAAGAAATGAATGCTACTTATCATTATTTTATTTAAAATGCATATTTATGTTTATAATTTCAACAAATATGTATCAAATTAAGATTATTTCTCTGATACTGACTCATAATTCATCTCTCCTTCTACAGGTTATGGCTATCATGGGTACCCAAAATTCTCGATCAGTGATCTGTTACTGTGATCTGTTTTTACCTTAATATACGAGTAATTATTAAACTAATAAATTATTAATATTATAAAAATAGAGATAGCTATTCTTTTTCTATGTTATTATAATGCTTGTAGTGTTTTTTTTTTAAACGCGATTTGAAAAAAAAAGAATAAAACCCGGGTTTTTTAAAAAACTCGGGTTTTATTGCGCTTTTTCAAAATTTGGCTTTTTTTGCCAACCCTACCGCTACGTTCTCTTGTTATCTTTTTTTTTTTACATTTTTGCGTAAAAGTCTTGTGAATACGCCAGCATGTCGTCTTTCGAAGTTTTCAAAGCACAAGGTGAGTCTCTTGGATTGAATGGAAAGGATTTAATGGCGTACATCCAAGAGGAAGAGAGAGCAGTAAGAGCAAAGAGAGAAGAGCGAGTGAAAGAAAGGAAAAAGAGATAAAATTTGTTTGCATTATCTGGAAATGACCAGGGCCAGAAACAAAACGACTTCAATTACTTCTAGGACCGAAGTGCAACAAAAGCCATTCATAAAGTTGCCTGTTTTCAAGGAAGGAGAAGACTTCGGGTCATACCTCACTCACTTCGAGAAAACTTTTGAGGCGAATCATTGGGATATTGAAACAGAAGGCGTGGCCAAGTTGTTGCCTTTACTTAGTATCTAGCTCTAGGACATTTTCATCTCACTCACATCGGAGGAAACCATCGATTACTCCAAATTAAAAGCCGAATTGTTTGCTGCCTTTAACATGACTCCGGACTTTTATTGTGCAAAGTTCCGCACTGTCGTATCCAACCTAACCAAACATTCCGATGGTTTGGATATTCCTTGCGGCGTATTTTTAATTTCTGGCTAGACGCGTCCAAAGTACCCCAGGAATACGATGCTTTGGTTGACTTCGTCCTCAAAGATCAACTCTTAGCGTCACTTCCTTCGGAGATCAGATCCTTTGTGAAAGACCGGAAGTGCCCGACATTTAAAGAGTGCATCGTGGATGCGGATGTATATGTGTCTAGTCATAATTGCTATCTAAAGGAAAGGAAGAAGACTGAGCCACACTCTCCCAAGGCAAAGGCCCATAAAACAAATTCGTTTCCCACAACAGGGATAAGTTCATCAAGATGACTGGCCCATCTAAACCTGAACCCCTTTTTTTCTTGCCAGATAAACGTTAGGTCAAATCCTTCTCCTCTAATCCCCTTGCTTCGTCGTTCCCCAGGAGGACTGTCGTCTGTTACTCCTGTGGAGTAGAGGCGGCTATCTCAGTTTAAAGGCAGCTATTCCAACCAGGTGCACAATATAAGAACCACGCTTATTCAACCACCGTCGCACCCAGAAGTACTCCTTTTTCAAGCATGACAAAAGCACTCCTGCAGGTCTCTAATTCGAAACTGGAACGGTGAACGGTTGCCGGATCTCAACTCTCGTCCGCGACACAGGGTGCGCGTGCATCGTGATATCTGACAGATTACCTCCACCTTTCGCCCAGGATCATAACAAGTTTGCAACAGTGCACGATTACCTGGGGCGCGCTAACAGATTCCTCATTGTGAAATGTTACATCGAATGCGCCTACTTCACTTGCTGGCTGAGGTCGTCGTAGCACCCATCAAGTTCTGTGCTGCTTTAATTGGCCAGAGTCCGCTGGTATCCTCCCCCCTCCCGTGATCAACCCGTGACCACCCGAGGTCAAGCAATTAAAGAATCGGAAGCGCCCGCACCTCTGGAAACCCCTGGCGCTTCAGATTGCTTAAATGTCCTGAACGAGGGTTTTCGGAAAAATTAGAAAGATTGCGAATCTCTCCGCCATTTATGGATAAAAGCGCAAAACAAGACGCGAGAGACCATTATGGGCAACAAAATAACTTCCTGCATTGTTAAGGATGACCTTTACCGCGTGCGCTCAGCAGACAATAGCACAGAGTCCCAAGTATTATGTGTGCCCCGCTCCCATGTCAGACCCATCCTTCAAACTGCCCACGAACGTCTTTTCTCGGGTCATTTTAGCCGCACTAAGACTGCACAACGGGTCTTTGAATAATTCTATTGGCCAGGTGCATCGGACGAAATCCTGCTTTATTGCCGTTCGAGTGACATCTGCAAGAAGACTGCAATTAGAGGGCGAGTCAAGCTTGCACCCTTACAGAGGAGCCCATTAATCTCCGAACCCTTCTCCCGATTGGCGATTGATTTGATCAGGGTGATTCACCCACCTTCAGGTGAGGGCCATAGTTATGTTTTAATTCTGGTCGATTTCGCCACTAGATTCCTCGAGGCTGTGCCACTTAAGAAGATTGACAGCATCTCAGGGCCGAAGCACTCATCACGATTTTCTTCCGTGTTGGGCTCTCAAAAGAGATATTGTGTGATCGTAGCTGCCAATTTACATCCCAATTGATGGAATATGTTGGCAAGTTGCTTATAATAAAACCGCTGTTTACGACCCCATTCCATCCAACCGGAAATAGGATATGCGAAAGGTTAAATGACAGTCTTAAAGCCATTCTGAAGAAATAATGTGCCGAGCAACCAAGATATTGGCACATATATTTTCTGGCAGCTCTCTTTGCGTATAGAGAAATTCCCCATCGCACCTTGGTTTTTGCTCCATTTGAATTACTATACGAAATAAATGTACGAGGCCCCTTAAGCATATTGAAGGAACTATATGCGAATCAAAAACTGGATCAGGAAATACAATCCTCGTACTCGTATCTGCGCGAATTACGACAGAGGTTGGAGAGATGCACCGTAATAGCGTATCAAAATGCGGATGTTAACCTCGATAAATATAAAACTTACTTCGAATACAAATCTGAAGATAGAAATTTAAGCTAGGTGAGGAAGTCTTGTTATTGCTCCCAAGAGAAAACAACAAATTACTAAGCCAATGGAAGGGCCCTTATCAAGTGATCGAGAAACGCGGATCAGTCGATTATTTGATTGAAATGCCAACAGGAAGGAAGCTTTTCCACGTAAATCTCTTCAAGAAGTATCACCGACGCGCATGGGCTAACCAGATTGTGGCTATAGATGAAGAATCGCCTATGGAGTCTAATTATCCCATGGACCCCCTAAGTGTAGTACAAGTCGCCTACATAGAGCAAGAAAGCGAATGTCTCCTACACGTCTTGTCAGAGGCACCCGAACTCTCGTCGGCCGAACTTGATGTGAGCGACCAGCTGTCGCCTCCCAAGAAAACTCAACTTCAGTCCCTCCTGAAACAATTCGGTCACATCATCTCTGAAATTTCCTGGTTGTACAGCTCAATTTAAACACAACATCCAATTGACCACTCAAAAAACCATCCGATCTAAGCCGTATCCCCTGCCCATACACTTGAGAGAAGGATTTAATGCTGAGGTTGACAAGATGTTAGATTTGAAAATAATAGAGCCGTCAAAATCAGATTATTGCTTTCCGGTTGTTATAGTTAAGATACAAGATGGATCATACCGGACGTGCATCGATTTTAAGAAATTAAATTCAGTAACCGTATTCGATGGAGAGCCGATCTTCCTTATTCACCAGAATCTTCATCTTTTTGAGAAAACCAAATTCATAACCGAGCTGGATTTTTGCACGGCTTATTATCAAGTTCCACTACGAGAAGAAATCAAGAAATACACGGCTTTCCCAACTGAAAAAAGGCTGATGCAATTTAGACTACTCCCACTTGGCCTCCTCACTGCATGCAGTAATTATAGATGGGTTGCCAAATATATCATTCTACTTTGATAATATTTATGTGCCTACGAATGAGTGGAATCAGCACCTAAATGTTCTACAAGCACTATTGGTCCCAGTAAGTATCACTTCGCCTGCAATACAATCGACTATTTAGGCTTCTGAATTGGAGATAACCAGCTATCTCACCAGGAGGATAAAATCCGAGCCATTGTTGAAATGCCTCTGCTCGCGACCAAGATGCAATTAAGATCCCTTATGGGTTCCGCGTCCTTTTACCGGCGCTTTATTTTCAATTTCGCCTCACTGTCCGCTCCTTTGGGCGAACTTTTGAAAAAAAGGGCTACCGAGCACCCCGTATGGAAACTGCTGCCGATTAAGAGTTTTGATCAACTCAAGGGGAAACTTGCGTCTGCACCCATATTACACTTTGCCAATCTCAAAGAACCATTTGGCAATGTACCCTTTTGAGTTATTTTCTCTGTATCGTGGACTGATTGTGTTAACATTATGTTGCTTATGGACTCGAAGCAGGTGAGCCTCCTTCTTAAAAGTATTCATTGATAATTGTGGTTATTGTTGATTATTTTCTCTTGTAATGTTAATCATTATACATATATTGGTGCCACCTTAAGATTGAGTTATTATTGGATGTCACTTCTATCCGGAAGTTCCATCTTGAGGGGAGAGGATATGTCAGAGAAAGAGAGAAAGAGACACATAGGACGGGAATTCTACGCATCAATTATAGCAAATTAGCTAATTTAGTACAGCAGTCAAGCAAAATTTGAGTCCAAAATATGCTATTGAGATCGGTTTCTTTTGAAGACACTTAACTTCCATTCGAATAACACGTCCCATATAGCGAGTCTAATTGTAACAATGGGAGGTTCCGCGAGATGTCGTAAACTGCCTAAAATTCACTTCCGGCGGCTCTGTATAAATAGTAAAGCAAAATTAGTATTTTTCCAAGAGGACACGACGCATAAGGTAAGGCCTGCAGATTCTATTGCTGGCTTAGTGTAGGCGGGAATTAAGTTGTGATAAATGTTAAATATTGACTAAAACATTCATAGCCTCCGAATAATTCCAGACTTAAATCAGACCCGGCCATAACTATTAAAATACGACCCAGTGCCCTGATTGCTTGCATTAGCCTTACGAGTGTCTATTTTGTCTCTTATTATAGCTTGTTTCTCTCGCCCCCCCCCCATACCTCAAGAGCCTGAAGACAAGAAAAAAAAGAAAAAAATAATTCTCGATGTAAGCTTCCTGGAGAGGGAAGAAACTTCTACACTGCCAAAATACTCCCTCGATCCCTACTTTTGAGGCTGGAAGTGGCTACTGGAAGACAGTTTGTATCCTCCGTCATAACTTCGAACAGGCCGAGTACTAATCGGCCCTAAGGGCATCCTAACCCCTTCTGTTGGAAAGTAATCGAGCTCTACGCTCATACCTCTGATCTTCTCGAACAGCAAAATCATAGTGTGGCAGATCCACCCAGAACTGGAGCCTCCTTTGTCGGTCACGTGCATACGCTTGTGTATACTCAGGGCTCCCACCTGGAGCCAACATTCTAAACCTTTTCGCCCAGTTATTCCTTTGCATTTATCTTTCATGTCCATTATTTTATTTTTGTTTGTTCAGTAGTAAGGATTATTTTATTTCACCCAGTTTGATATCCAGAACCTCCAAGATAGTTGATTTAATTCTGCCAAGTGTAGCTGTTGCCATAAGGAAACTAGTCACTCTTACGAGATTTATTGCAACCCATAGTTAAAACGCACCATTCGGGGCAAGGCCCAATTGCAGAGTTGCCCTGCGTGCTATCCGCTATCCTTTCCGGGACACGGAAAGCAAACGGAGGTCAGGAGATCTAACTTGGCCTACGACACAGGAGAACCGTCGAGAAAGCCTGTAGCAGGTTCCGACACCGCTTGGAAGCTGTGGTTGAGGCTGATGGCGATTTCATTGAATAAAATGAATAGCTCAATCCTTCAAGTCTTTTACATTTAACTTTGGTAAATATAAATTAACTGTTTTTATTCCTGGCAGTCGTGCTAACGGGACTCAGCATCCTCTCTGGCCCCAACTTAGCCTCTCATCCTGCTTCCGCTAACATCTACTTTCTACCTTTCTCACTCAACTCCTCTCGATCCTTTTCCTATGCTTAAGGGTCTACCTCATGTCATGTCAGAAGAGAGGCCTCGGAACCCTTAACTCAGAATAGGAACTTTTGGAGGCATCCCCCAACGCCCCCATAGAGGGAAAGGTCTCAATGATACTGTATCGCCACTCCATATCATAGACCTCCACTGACTCATCACAATGGCGAAATGCTGATTGAGAAGAAAAGATACAATAGTACACTCTCTAGGCGGAGTATAGCATCCGATGTGGAATGGAATTTACGCAAGCCGCACTGTGCAGACGACAGATGACATCCGCTATGCAGGGCATAAGCAACCTAACATTTATCAATTTCTCCATCAACTTCTACACTTATGAGGTAAACGAAATTGTGCGGAAACCAGCCGGCTGAAATTATCTCTTCCCTGAATGTGAAAAGCAATTAGAAGAGGCATTTGCCACGAAACTTAGAAGAGGCACATCCACCAGATCCTGTTAAGTAGATCTAAAAGAAAAGACAAGGTGCATTCAGCTAGCCATCGACGAATAGCGTATGGGATATTTATAAAGGTACCTTACCTTATAGGTAGGTTAAGGTAAGGTACAAGGGAGGTCATTCGTACCAAAGAGAGCTACAAGGAGCTACAAGGATAAAAAGTACCTTAGAAAACCTTACGGTCCATTCAGAGAAGGTAACTTTGGACTAGCTGTCGAGCGGGCACACCCCCGCTCAATTGCTTTACGTCCTCCCTAAACGGTCACTTTTCAAGACTTTGTCCAGTCTTGACTTGAACTCATCAACAGAATTGCTGATGAAAACTTCCATTGGAAGTGCGTTCCAGCTACCACAGATGCTGTATGTGAAAAATCTCCCACACAGATCGCGGTGGTATCGCTTCAGCTCAAGTTTAGAGCCGTGATTTCTAGTTCTGCCCTCACTAGGCTGGAAAACATCAGTGTAGTCTACATTGTGGAAGCCTCGAAGTATTTTAAACACTTCGATAAGCTGACCACGCAGTCTTCGGGTCTCCAAAGAGAACAGATCTAATTTCCTTAATCTATCGTCGTAACTTTTGTGTCTGATAGAGGGAATAAGTTTGGTTGTCCTGGCTTGTACACGTTCCAATCTCGCGATATCCTTTCGAAACGAAGTACTCCAAAATTGTACGGCATACTCCAGGTGCGGTTGGACAAGTGAATTGTACAAACACAGTACTATTTCCTTGTTTCGATATCCAAACTGTCGGCTTTTTTCTCCGCCTCTATGCACTGTTTCGAGAACTTGAGGTCACTAATTTCTACTTTAGGTAGAAACCTGTCCGGGCCAGGGGATTTATTCGTCTTTAGATCAGTGATCTTTTTTTCTATTTTTCCTTGGGGGAAGTCCATTTTCTCCAGCTTTTCCCCCAATTAAGAATCCGTGGGCTGGGGGATGGGACCACACTCTTCAGTAAACACTGAAGAGAAGTAGTCGTTAAGGAAGTTAGCATTTTCTTCATCTGAGTGCTTTAAAGCCCCCTCCTCATTCACTAAACGGCCACTCGTGCGATGGATTGGTTTACGGCTGTTTACATAACCAAAGAACTCCTTAGGATTCTCCTTGCAGAGTCTCGCCACTTGGAGCTCCTCGGCACGCTTTGCCACTCTTATGCTGGACTTCACTCTCCTAGCTAGTCTACGGTACTAGTCAAAGTCTCTAGAAATCTTTGACTGACGGTATACCATTCTCTTCTCCCTCAGCAGTTGACCGATTTCTCGATTAAACCACTTTGGTTGAACGAAAGATAGACGAAGGCTTTTCTAAGGGATGAAACGTGATTGAAGACTCATGAACTTAGTTTTGAATCGATTCCACGAATCTTTAACATCCTCGCACACTTCTAGCCTCGCATCAGTCAATCCAGCACACAGACCTGCAAAGTCTGCTCTTCTCAAATCAAGTTTCCTCGATTACCAGTCGCAGACTCTACCTTGGGACCTTGACTATAAATCTGACTAGTCGGCGATCACTGCCACCGAGCTCTTCGCCTACCGAGAGATCGTCAACTATGTCATCCTCAGAGGTAAAAATCAAGTCGAGGGTATTATTGCCTCTCGTCGGCTCTCTCACCCATTGAGTCAAGAACTCGTTGTTCGCGAACTCCAGTAACAGTGCGTTCTCGCCACAGGGTCCTCTGGGTTCCCAGTCAACTTGGTTATTAAAATGACCAATGGGGATACACACACTGTCTTGTACAAGTTCACCCAATAGCCGGTACAGATCCCTGTCCTTTTTAACGAGTTGCGCAGAAAAAAGGGGGAAGGAAGTGAGAGAGAAAGGGGGGGAGAGGAGAGGGAGTGGGAGAGGGAGAGAGGGAAAGGGAAGTGAGAGAGAGGGGGGTGAGGAATGGAAGGGAAAGATGGGAGACAATGGGAAGAGAGAGTTGAGGTAAGAAAAAGAGGGGAGGGGAGGTGGAACGAGATAGGGAGTAACAAGGAGTAACAAGGAAAGGAAGTACCCTAGGAGACCTTACGGTCCATTCAATGATGGTACCTTTCGACTAGCAATCGAGCAGGCACATGGCTGCTCAATTGTTTTGCGGCCCTAAACGGCCACTTTTCAAGACTGTCTAGTCTTGACTTGAAATGGCTAACAGATTCACTGTTGACAACTTCCACTGGAAGTGCGTTCCACTTACCGCAGATACTGTAAGTGAAAAAATGTCAACACAGATTGCGGTTGTAACGCTTCATTTCAAGTTTGAAGCCGTGATTACGCGTTCTGTTCTCACTCAGTGTGAAAATATCCCGGTAGTCAACATTGTCGAACCCTCGAAGTATTTTGAAAACTTCGATGAGCTGACCACGCAGTCTACGGGTTTCCAGCGAGAACAGATCTAATTCCTTTAGTCTATCATCATAACTTTTATGTCAGATAGAGGGAATCAGCTTGGTTGCCCTGGCTTGTACGCGTTCCAACCTTGCGATGTCCTTTAGAAACGAATGACTCTAAAATTGTACGTCATACTCCAGGTGCGGCCAAACGAGGGAGTTGTATAGACAAAGTACTATCTCCTTGTTACGGTATCCAAACTGGCGCTTTATGTAGCCTAACATCCTTTGGGCTTTCTTCTCTGCCTCGATGCACTGTTTCGAGAACTTGAGGTCACCAGTGATAGTTACACTCAAGTCCTTTTCAGTGTTACTCGATTCAAGATCAGTGCCCTTAAGGATGTACTGAGATTTGGGGTTTCGGTGGCCGATATGCATTACTTTGCATTTCCCCACGTTGAAAGGTATTTGCCACGTTCCGACCACTCCCCAATCCTTTGAAGGTCCTCTTGGAGGCGGGCAGTGTTCCCCTCCTTTGCAACATTGATACCAAGCTTGGTGTCGTCGGCAAATTTAGAGATTTTGGCAACCATGTCACCGTCCATGTCGTTGACATAGATACTAAACAGTAGTGGTCCTACGACGGAATCTTGAGGGACACCGCTAGATACGGGCGCCTATTCAGAGGCCTGTCCATTCACCACTACTCGTTGCCGTCTGTCACTTAGCCAGCTCTCTATCCAACCTGCTCCCTTACCGTATATGCCCCGCGCACTCACTTTCCGGAGAAGGCGGCGGTGTGGTACCTTGTCCCAGGTACACAACATCCACCGCTTTATCCCGATCATGCTAACTAAACATGAAGTGGAAGAATTCCACAAGGTTCGTCAGGCATAACCGTTGCCTTCGGAAGCCGTGCTGGAAACTCTTCAGTAACAGGTTTGACTCTAAATAAGACGTTATCTTGTCCACTATCATGCTTTCCATGAGTTTACCGACTATCGAAGTCAAACTGATTGGTCGGTAGTTTGACGGATGGCTGGGGTCTCCTTTCTGGAAGATCAGAGTCACCTCCGCCTCACGCCAGTCTTTAGGAAAAGCATCCGGTCCGGATTGACATGTTAAAGATAGCGCACAGATGTCGTGATACTTCATCGCACACTTCCTTCAACACCTTGTATAGAAACCCGTCCGGCCCAGGGGACTTATTCGACTTTAGGTCAGCGATCTTTTTCTTTATTTCTCCTACGGTGAAGTCCATTGCCTCCAGCTTTTCCCCCGAGTAAGAATCCGTGGGCAGGGGGATGGGACCACACTCTTCAGTAAACACTGAAGAGAAGTAGTCATTGAGCAGGTTAGCATTTTCTGCATCTGAGTGAGTTAATGCATCTTCCTCGTCCACTAAGGGCCCAATCCTACGATGGACTGGTTTACGGCTATTTACATAGCCGAAGAACTCCTTGGGATTCTCCTTGCAGAGTCTCGCCACTCGGAGTTCCTCAGTACGCTTAGCCGCCCTTATGCTGGACTTCACTCTCCTGGCTAGCCTCCGGTACTCGTCAAAGGCACCCGATATCTTCGATCGCTGGTACGCATTTCTCTCCTCCCTAAGCAGTTGGCCGATTTCTCGATTAAACCACTTTGGTTGAACAGAAGACCAACGGAGGCATTTCAGAGGGTTGCAACTTGATTGAAGACTCATGAACTTATTTTTGTAATTGTTCCACGAATCCTCAACATCTTTGCATACCGCTAGCCTTACATCAGTCAGCCCAGCACGAAGGCTCGCAAAGTCTGCTCTTCTCAAGTCAAGTTTCCTTGATTGACTGGCAACAGACCTTACCTTCGGGATCTTGACGGTAAATCTAACTAGCTGGTGATCACTGCCGCCGAGCTCTCCGCCTACAGAGAGATCCTCAACAATATCATCCTAAGAGGTGAAGACCAAGTCGAGGATATTGTCTCCTCTCGTCGGTTCTCTGACCCATTGAGTGAGGAACTCGTTGTTGGCGAACTCCAGGAGTAGCGCGCTCTCGCCACAGGCTGCTCTGGTTTTCCAGTCAACTTGGCTGTTGAAATCGCCCATAACGATGCACACTCTGCCTTGAACCAGCTCACCCAGCAGCTGGTACAGTTCCCTGTCCTTCTAAACGGGTTGGGAAGGGGGTCTGTAAAGCACCAGGGTCCTGTATCTGACAGGACCGATTTCTAGGTCAACGCCTAGGAGCTCGTGGTCGGATATAACGTTGGAGTTCGTGGTCGGATATAACGTTGGAGTTCGTAGATTTGATTGTAACTTTGACATACAACATTACACTGCCACCCTCTCTGTCTGATAGGAAAGAAGAGAAGGAGGAATAGAGTGAGAGAGCAAGGGAGAGAATGAGTGAGGGAGTGTGTGAGAGAGAGAGAGAAAGAGGAGAGAGAGGGTGAGAGAGAAAGATAGAGAGGGAGTTACAAAGAAAGTAAGTACTTCAACAGACCATTCGGTCCATAACAATTGAACAACTTTTGTTGTGATTCTAATTACATGCAATACTACGTATAAGGCAAAGGATATTAAAGAGATGGATACCCCCCCACATACACCTCCCCCCTTCCTCCATGTCCGGGCTTGGAAAAGTGAAAATATACCTCTTAATGTTTTAAAAATAAACACAATCAGAAAATTTTAACAGGAAAGAAAGAACACATTAATATATACGTTAATACTATTATATCTTATTATAATGAATTTAGCGTGTGTGTGTGTGTGTTTGTGTGCGTTTCCGCCTGTGCATCTTTGAAAAGAACTATGTGAAATGATTTTCTTTCCTTTGAATGTGTTGTGAATTAAAACACGGTCTGCTGACCAAAGTCGCGTGCTCTCACTTATTCTAATTTATGACCTTACGACCTTTAAAGAACTTTTAATAATTCCCGGACTAACCTTGGGAGGACCTTGGCAATTATATCATTGGAAAGAGAATGTAAAAGAAGTTAAGGGTTTTGTTAGAATCGGCCGAATAGTTACAATGTTATTACCAAGACAAAAAAAGCCAAACGGGGACCAACCGACCCAATTGGATGAGCATTTTAAAGGGCTAAATATATATTTAATGTACCTGAACATAGGTTCACCGACTACTCTTTGTTAGCAAATGTTATCCCACAAAATAATAATAATAATGATGAAAAGGCTGAAAGCAACCCTCTCCCCGACATTACTTTGACAGGGACCGCTGTGAGCAACGCTGAGACGCTGCTTCTTCCTGCAGGATCTCTTTAGGAGCTGGCACTCCGAGGAGTAAGTTCTGCCGTCAGTGCCACAGATGGTCGCTTTGTCCTGCAGGTGGCACTTGGGACTGCAGATGCACTTTGGAATGTCGTAACGCAGGACGCACCTTCGATCCTCCCCGCAACGAACATCTTGGCACGAAGCTGTGGACAACAAATTAGTATTACTATTATTATTTTTTATTTAAAATTGTATTTTAAGGTTCATTACTCTATTAAAAAAAAGAGCCCAACGACGGCAGCTCCCACTTCGAATGTTTTTGAAAAACGATTGTCTAGAAATTGGTAAAGTTGGGGGAACTGAATATGTGTGTATCTAAAAAGAGATAAAACTTGGGGCACTAGAAACCAGGCGCAACTCTCCTGAAGTTTCCCTTTAAATCCTTGGGCCCAAAGGACATAATGAAGAATCCCCCGGGAACACGCCCTTACTCGGACGCCCGGACCTCGATCCGAATGGACGGGATACTCACTAAATACCTGCAGTTTTATACATGCTTGTTCCTGGAACGATGGAAGCCTGCATTCCTTCGCCGTATGGGAAGAGTTTGTCTCATCAACCATAATACACTCACATCATCATCTTCATTACCATCGTCATCAATATCATCGGCATTCTAAATATCATTATCTTTATTATCTTCACAAACTGCATAAAAGAGCGCAAGATCTTAAAACAAAACAGACTCGTCTCAAACACGAAACACAACGCATCAAATTACTCAGCACCCTCATCACCAACCTAATCACTAAACATCAAACAGAAAGCTGGAACCAATACCTCAAACACAAAAGACCACAAAACAAACCCTAAAAAAAATCCACAAATCACGTACCACCACATCCCTTACAAACCAATCATTAGTTATCATAAACAACTAAATTTCAACACCTAGACAACACTGCAACATTCTCAAGAAAATACTTGAACATTAGCTTCATCCAAACGCACAGACAAAACAGATAAATCCACAAAAAAAAATCAAGAACACACATACCCAAAGACCAAGTACCCCTATTTACTACGGTAAACGTCCAATAAACCATCATGTTGCTCAAAAACTCTAAAGCCACTTGTCCTGACAACATATCTAACATCCATCTCAAGCAGCTAGGCAAAACATCAATCTCAGCCATCGCAAAGATTTTCAACAACTCCTACCTCGGCAACACAATCCCTTCAATCTGGCAACTAACCTACATTATACTTATTTTTAAACCCAAACTAACTCCTGCCGCCCAATCCTACTGTGGACAGTATCAAAAACACTCGAAAAAATAATCCAGTAAAGAATCAGCCTAAACATCAAACGGATAAAATCCAACTAATCATCTATTATAAAACTTCAAAAGACAGCAATCTTCTTGTGGGGGAATCGTCACACTCCCGTTCTCTCTCAGTGGAGACAAGGGACGGTAAAAGCAAAAACATTCGTCCCCGGCACCGTAGGTCAAACTCGTAACCACAGCCCCTCGCCACTCGTCTCTATGAAAAGCCGAACGGTTTTAAACTGCAAGATCTCCCCTACGAGAGTATATTCAATTTCACCTCAAGTAAGAAATTGGAGACGCGTTTCTCTCAAGCTCGAGGGCCAGCGGGAGCCGAGGTAAGACTTGGTGAGAAAAACCGTTAGAATAAGAACCCTCCTGCGGCCCGTCCACAAGCCCTTCCCGTCTTACCCCTACCCCAGTGGGGTGACGAGGTTTAAATAAGAAACACTTGGGAAAAATGGGGTAGAATACGTGAGTCGCCAGGCTACGAAGTCTCCGGATTGAGGCCGGGCTACCAAGACTGGACAGGTAGAATATGTGATTTGCCAGGCTACGAAGTCCCCGGATTGAGGCCGAGCTACCAAGACTGGCAGGTAAAATACGTGAGTCGCCAGACTACGAAGTCCCCTGCAAGAGAGGCAGTGCTATCAAGGGGGCTATGAAGCAGCTCATCCTCGAGCTAGTCCCTGGTTATCAAACCGAACGCTAAGTTAACTTGTTCAAGTTCAACTTACTCTCGTCAGAGAAACTCCTCATATCCTGGTGCATTCTAAAGCCCAGGGATATTCCTCGACCTTGAGGAATTACGAAAAGAAGAGGAAAAAGATTCCCCCTCGAGCCCGTTACCCGGTGGCCACACTAAACTCATAAGTTAACTTGGTTGCGGAACCAAGTTCAACTTATTCTCGTCAGAGAACCTCCCACCTCCCGCTATACTGGTGTATCCCAAAACACCGAGATAGGTCTCGCCCTTGAGGAAGACGGGAACTAAGAAGAAGCTCATCCTTGAGCTAGTTCCTGGGTACCAAACCGACCTTTAAATTAACTTGTTCAAGTTCAACTTATTTTCGTCAGAGAAGTCCCCCTCCTCTATCCTCGCCCTTGAAGAAGACCCCCCCGAGTACAGTCCTCGCCCATGAGGAATTACGTAACGAAGGAGAAAAAGCTCCCTCTCAAGCCCGTTACCCGGTTGTCACACCGAACTCTAAGTTAACTTTGTTTAAGAACTTACTCTCGCCCTTGAATACCCCCCATTGAATACAGTGTGGACCCCAACTGCCACCCTCGCCAAAGTCAGTGGTAACTTTCAAGTTATTCGTCCGCAACCTCCATCTGTCCGGTCGGCACGCGTCTTGGAGACAATACATTCCCGAAGTAAAGTGCTCATTTAGTTCAAGGTCAGACGCAAACCAGTTCCAAGGGGTATCCACAAAGGTAGTTGCAGGCAGTAAAGGCCATTAGCATTTTTTTTTTTAAATTGAAGTGAGTGGTGGGTCATCCTCGCCCAAGTCAAGTAGGTCAAGTTAGAAAGTCATACGGAGAAATTATTGAAGTCTTTTTTGTGTATTTTAAAATTCGTAGTATTTCTGTGGTTCATGTTTTGTTTTTGCGTAGTAAATTGTTAAATTTAAAATATAAGTTTATTTGGGGAATTCCTGTGTGTTTCCTTATATCCTTACGTGTTGAAGCGGCTCTTCCTTAAAACAACAAAATTAGCACTCTTAGAACAAAGCCTACTTCATCAAAGAAGTACATCACGTTCTACAAGGTATACGACGACAAAAGTGGTGTCCGGGTTGGGGGTGATCAAAAGGGGCATTATACGAGACTTATGGTGAAAAATAACATCTGCCCAAACTCTTTGAATCTCAAGCTAACCAACATAGTTTACGAGTTCACCTGCCCCGATAAAGACTGTGAGCTTTCTAAAAACTCTAAATATATTGGCATGACAACTACCACACTTTCGAGACGGTTAACTATGCATCTACAAAGCGGAGGGACTAAGAACCATATGTAGAGTATACATAATATTAACCTAACGAGAGATATGCTCGTTGATAACACGATTATTAAAAGAAAGGTTAATAGAGCGTGGCTTAACATCCTAGAAGCCATATTAATAAATGAAGATAAGCCGGCCATCAACAGGCGACAAGCTGGAATCGCACATTAAAACTATTTTAAAATTTCCAATCACAGGAGTGGATCATTTCCTCTAACGTTACGTTTAACCAAGGCGGAATAAATACCCCTTAAAAATCGATTTCTTTCACTTTTTGCCAAATCCTCACTCCACTCATTACATCGGTAAAGGAGGCAAGAACATTTCAAAACGCTCGGAAGATGATCGAATAAGATCGAAAGCTTAGAAATTAAGTTTGTTTTTTTCCAAACACATTCATTAGAAAAGAGATGAATACAGGACAAGTGATCCACCCTCTACAAGATGGAATAAAATAGATAGTTAGAAGAAGAGAAAGTTGACAAAGGAAATTAATTAAGGAAAAATACACAACGGTCTTCAATTTGAGAGACAGAAGAGTAATGCCCCGCCCATGTACAACGAAAGGGGCACAAAATAGAGAAATATTATCAATACTCTACTTTCGAACTGAACAAGTTCGAAAGTACTTGGAATCCGCCTTTCATTTTCCTCTATGATTTTTTCATTTATTGCTTTACTCACGCGCTACTTTTGTGTGAGCCAATGTCCTAGTATATATATATATATATATATATATATATATATATATATATATATATATATATATATATATATATATATATATATATATATATATACTAGGACATTAACTCACACAAAACCCCGTGACTACTGCCTCGGACACAAATCATCAGTAACTCTTTTCACACCCAAACTTCCGCGAATCGAACATTCACCCCAACATTCAGACTAACCGGACAACACCAGTCACTGAACAAACCATTCACCCTTCTAGAACTGACACTAGACATCCACATGGCATTCAAAACCCACCCAACAAAAACATTACAAATAAGAACATCAAAGCACATTTGGAAAACAAAAAGAACAAAGAAAAACCATCACCAATCTACATGTACAAATTATTTATCCTTACCTACGCAGCACCAGCATGGCACTCACCCACAGCCAAATCTCACACAAACACATTATAAACCACACATAATAGTTACAGGATGTACTCGCAGCACACTCACCTTCACCTACACGCTGAAAATAATACTCCCTATCAAAATGCACTTTGGCATGAGTGGAACCCAACACTTCAGCAAATCATTGAGCCGTCCCCACAACAACCACCATCTGACACAAAGCTTTCCCCACCCAGACACAAGAGCTCCTCCCCCAGCACACTACTTTCAAAACATCTGCAATAATCTCTCACACCCACCACTAAACCCCAACTCAAACAAACACATCCACACTACTTCCACCCATAGATATTTGAACACACTAACACCAAACATCCTAAACGATCCCACTCATTAATAAATCAATCAGATAAATCACTACACAAAACACACCGAGTAATCCTATCTCAGTTCAACCCAATCCACTAAACTCCACTGCCATCTCCACTCCCAAAATACACACGCAGAATAAACCTCGCCCAGACACCAACATGCACCAGATGCAACCAAAGCCCAGACAACATCACACACCCACTTATACAGTGTCCAAACCTCACACACGCACTCAAGACACATGTCTCCTCTCTTAGGGACCCGTGCACCCACCCAGGGAGCGTAGTGTCCTTCCTAGGGGCCTCCATCTCGCAGAAAGGAGGTAAGAAGGACGGTAATTAGAGTAAAAGTTATTTTCTTCATTATCATCCTCATTAAATTCAATTGATATCATTAGTATTCTCAATAACATATTTATTATCTACAATATCTTCGTCTTAATCTTCAATATTATTGGAAGTATCACAATCATCATCTTCATTATCATATCATAATTATCTTCAACACCATCCCTATCAATATCGGCAGAATTATCGATGTCATTATTCTTATTATCTTAATATCATCGCCCTTATCTTCAATATTATCATCATTATTATCTTCAATATCCTCCTCATTATCCTGGTTATAATACTCATGATCCTCTTTAATATTTTTTTATTATCTTTAATATTATCATCATTCTCTATATCATTATTGTATTCTACATCCTCTTCACTCTAATCTTAATTATGCTCAATATCATGAACATTATCTTCAATATCATCATCATTATATTTAATAACTTCTTCACATAATCTTCATTACCTTTTATATTAATGACATTATCATCTTCCCTATTAACACTTTTATTATTCTCAATATCAGTTTCATCGATTATGATTACACTCTATTTTTACTCGATTTTTTTTAAGTACAAATCGACAAGGAACAAATTACGGTATATGGATATAGTCATGGAATTTTTAAAGACAAAATGGTGAAGGTCATAGATAATACAAATGATTATCGAATGTTTTGGATATTTTTCAAAGAAAAAGAATTACAGAAGGCAAAGGTCAGAAAATTTATATGACTATCGAATGTTTGGGAATTTTTTTTAAAAGAAAAAGGATTACGAATGGCGAAGCTCAGAAAATATAAATATGACTAGCGAAGGTTATGGATATTTTTACAAGAAAAAAAAAATACAAATGGCGAAGGTCAGAAAAATAAATATGACTATCCAATATTTTGGATTTTTTTAAGAAAAAAATTACAAATGGCGAAGCTCATAAAAAAATAAATATGACTATCGAAGGTATTGGAAATTTTTTAAAAGAAATAGAATTACTAATGGCGAAGCTTAGAAAGATTAAATATGACTAGCGAAGGTTATGGATATTTTAAAAGAAAAAAAATACAAATGGTGAAGATCAGAAAATTAAAAATGACTATCGAATGTTTGGGGATTTTTTTAAAAGAACAAGCATTATAAATGGTATAGTTCAGAAAAAAATAAATATGATCACAGAATGTTTTAGAATTTTTTTAAAGAAAAAGAATTACAAAAGGCAAAGCTCATAAAAAAATATGACTATCAAATGTTTTTTTTATTTTTTAAAAAAGAAAAAATACAAAGAATTGCAAATGGCGAAGCTCAGAAAAAATAAATAGGACTACCAAATGCTATGGATATTTTTAAAAGAAAAAACAAAACAAATGGCGAAGCCCAGAAAAAATAAATATGACTATCGAATTTTTGGATATTTTTAAAAGAAAAAGAATTATAAATGTTAAAGTTCAGAAAATTTATTAAATTTTAGCATGGCTGTTTTGTTTTTGTATTTTTTCTTATATTCAAAAGTTTTATCGAAGATCTTTCTAAAATAGATTTTCCATTTTAATCTTTAGCAGGATGAAATAGCTTGTGGCACATAAAGACGAGTAAAGCAAAATGAAATTATTAAAGAAAGTTTTGATGAAAAAAAGAGTCGTGAGGATTGTTTTATTCGTATTTAAAAAGACTTCTGATAGAACTTTTTTCTGGCCAAGAATAAATTTTTAGGAGATAAGTAATAGAAAACTTTTAAATCTTTTTAGAGCAAACCCCCCGTTTCCAGAGACAGATAGAAGGTCTGCTTGCGAAGCGCAAGCTCATGGCGAAGCCGGTCCTCTATCGTCGTTTTGGGAATACCATCTTCAATATCTTCTCCCTAACCATCTTCTTCTTAAATCACATCAGCCCCGCAAAAGGGTCAGCTGGGTACCCTTGAGTGTGCACGAACTTGCTGGAGCTTTATAACGTACCTTCCATGTCCGAGTGCTCAGGGTTGGCAAAGTTCGTCGAATGTATTCTTTGATCTCTTTATCATCTTATCTCCTATTTTATCCGTATTTTCCTTTGATTCAACTGTCATTCTCTCTAATTTGCCTTTCTTGTCTTCCGGCCTCGAGTTGATTGCAAAAACATTTCTTTTCCCTTTCGATTCGCGCCAATAAATCAAGTCATGGGTCACGGCGGGAATCGAACGAACGACCGGGTGGAGAGGGGGGAAGTGGGAAGGGGGCATTGAGTCATATTACCAGGTAAACCACTCGCAAAACCGGAAAAAAACGATCCTACCTATTTCAAAGCACATATGCGTACATACCTAGGCAAACGAAAACACACGCACATACCTGAACACACACATGACAAATGTGTCCTAGAAGGGGGAGGGGGAGGGACTCGTTCCCGAATTGCATCATCATCTCCATTTTAAGAAGAATCACATTATGGAGACGCTTAAATATGTATTTCAAAAACTTGATTGGGGATGCAATATCACCGACAGCTGTGTATATGCAGGCTTAGACATGTGTGTATAAGGGTTTACATCCATGTGTCGTTTATATGTTTATGATTATTAATGGACCATTGAACTACTTTCAGGGACACTGCAGTGGGCGACGGCGTATGCGCCCACTATCGGATGGAATCGAAAGCCAGCGCGTGCACCCCAAAACTGGACCTCTAGGACTTGGATAGTGCTTGCGCGTGGCTGTGCGTGGAATTGTATGTACATATGCGTGTAAAATTGTGTGTACACATGTAGGCCTTTGTGCGCGTGTGTGAGATTATATAATTTTAGGAGCGTAGAACGAGTAGGCTTTTGTGAGCGTGGGCGCGTGTGAGCTTAGATCACTGTGATTGCGTGTGTGCGTACATAAAATGTCTGCATGTATATGTAATCGTGTAGGGGTGTGGGAAGTTTTTCTTTGTTGCTGGTCACCGCACTAAGTTAGCTGTAGGTCTAAAGAAAAAAAAATCCATATACTGCAAATTGCACGCTATTTTGTATATAGGCTAACTACGACTATGTATCAGCCTAAAAAAAAATCAATTCTAAAGTTAATTAACCTTTTAATGACTTCGACTAGGTATCAGCGTAAAGATAAAAGAAAAAGATTAATTCTAAAGTTAATTAACCTTTTAATTTGCGATTCAATTTTTTTGGTAGGAAAACATTAAAATAATCGGAAAAGATTTGAATTGATTCAAAAGGCTGCACTTAATGGCCAAGGCTATATTAGGCCTAAGGATCTACAGGGATCACGTGTCTCGTGTAAGGGGTAGGTATGTATAAGCAAGTTTTTTTTTAATCTCTGCATTAGTCATTTTGTATGTTATGTGTATGAAAGAAAAAAATATATCTTGGTGTACGTATGAGAATTGCGCATTTGCTAATTGGGAATTTCCGTGTTGGTGACTTTACTTAATGGCATGCTTGGGTATTTTATAGTTTAATTACGAAAGTGCATGTGCATATGTGTACGTGTGAATAACTACTGTGGAATAATTGTATCTCAATGTCTGTCTGGCAAAACAAAAACTTCATCCACGATCGGCTAACACTTAGTTTGCCACGTTAGACACCTCAATTTAATTCTCACCTCAACTATTTATCTAAGTGTTTACCCAGTTCATCATGTATCCACTGAAAGACGCTGCAATAGCAAAGTTAGTTAATTTTTTTTACGGTAATCCATTAATAATAACAGTAACAACAATGTAAAAATCATGACCGTGTTTAGATGTAGATTTCCAGAGACGCGCACGCCATCTATTGGTTTGGCGATGTTTCCACGAAATTCTAGGCCTCAGGATGAAAAAAATATTAATAAAACTTTAGAAATATTCTATGAATGAACAAATTTGTTAAATTTAACAAATTAATCTTGTTTACTACTAATGTTAGCGAAGGAAAATGATGTTAGAAGGACCTATTTCTCTCCACTAGCAAACACTTGCTCTCTTTAGTGCTACGAGAGATATTTCGCTAGCATTTCAGACCTTGGCACTCAGCTATGTACTTTTCAATAATTTGTATTCTATCTTACTTCACCACTTACTTTAGGGACTGCGAACCCCTTTTTGAAAACCTATAACACCCGTTAGTTTACTTCTTTTTATGATAAAAATAATTCTACCTTCATTTAAAACTGACGGGATTTTAACACTATAATTGGGGGCAATTTCGTCACTACGTAATGAAGCTCTTTTCATTGATGCCCCCAAACCTCCTGAAATAGTTATCAAGGCGGCCCTCAAACCTTTTCTGCTCTGAACATCCTCCGCGTGCAGACAATCCAGCTAATTTTATGACCGTAGGTAAATAAATTCTTCGTTGCATATCTCTCATAACTCGATACGCGGTTTATAGCCTCTATCTAGCAAGGTGGTAGTTTCTTTTATTAGTGATGATGTACTCTGATCTCAGTTTGGGGAAACGCGGTTTTGCCACCGTTTTGGTGGCAAATCAACGTACTCTTTCACCAGTGGCGGATCCAAGATAAAAATGGGAAGGGAGAGAGGGGCTAAACCTGAATTCCTCCCTTTGAGTAAAATACTGAATTTAATAATTATTTTTGAGAATTACCTGCATTTTAGACATGTATCATATATGATACATTCAATCGTAACGGGTTAAAAACTGTTTTTATATATATTCTATATTATTACATAACTCTTTCTGAATAGCAAAATACACGTATGGGTTAAAAGAGAAATATAAACGGGTCTGAAATATTTGGGGAAGGCTTCAGCCCCCTAGCTCCTCCCCCTGGATTCGCGCCTGTCTTTCACGCATTATAAAATCCTTCTAGAGGTATGAAGACCAGAATTAAATTGAATAGTCTAAATAATACATAAAGAGCTCTAATTATATGCTTTTAATTCGCAAATTAAAGTTCTGCGAATTTCCCTTAAGAATGTAAACAATTTTTGAAGCTTCACTTCACTATAAATTTAAAACTGCTATCTTTTACACCCTAATTGTTCTCATATGATTGTAGGGCTGGTCTAAGCATGGTACAATTGTATTTCTTGTTTCTAGATCTGTGTAATCTATACATTCCTCTACATACATTAACTCTCGCCTACCATTTATTTGCCTACTCATGTTAACCAATATCGGTTAAGTGTATTTCGTTTTCGATTTTTCTTCGTGTCGTTTCTAATTTTAGATATGACGCTCGCCTAGATATGATGCATTTGTTGGTTTCCATCATGATGGTATCATAAAATTAAAAAAAAAAACTAGACACTTGCGGTACTTACATAGTGTAGGTTGGTGCTCGTCGGCCTGATTACCGAGAACTGACTTTATTCTTGGAAGAAACAAACAAGCTTAGAATCCCTCTTTTTATGTGTCTGTTTTTCTACTATTTTACTCAATTAGGTTCCACACTTAAGAGTAAACTTATAATATGCGAGAAGAAAAGTCGTTCACAGGAACCACTGACTCCGACGTCGTTGAGATCAAATGGAGCAGGCGCGCCTTATCCAAGTCATACCGGAGCTAAAAGAATCTACGATCAAATTCAAACAAGCCTCTAAGCTCAGAACAAAAGAAGATACGTTCAAACCGACCCCATAAGTGCGTAGCTAAGGAGGATATGTTCAAAACGAGCCTATAGGAGTGGAGCTAAAATAAACTACGTTCAAACCGATCTTATAAACGTGGAGCTAAAAGAAGCTACGTTCAAATTGAGACCTATAAGCCCGTAGCACAAAAAGCTACATTCAAACCGATCGTATAACCATGTAGCTCAAACAAGGTCTGCTGACCAGAAGTTACGTACTCTCATTTATTCTGATTTATGACCTTGCGACGTTCAAAAACTTTCAATAATTCTCGGACTAGCATTGGGAGGACCTTTGCAATTATATCATTCGAAAGAGAATGTAAAACAACATAAGGGTTTCAAATTACGATAGAATTGGCTGAATTGTTATGATGTTATTGCCCAATACTCCCTGGCTAACCTTGGGAGGAATTTGGCAATTATATCATTCGAAAGAAAATGCAAAACAACATATGGGTTTTAGATTTCGTTGGAATCGGCCGAATAGTTACACTGTTATTACCAAAACAAAAAATATGCCAAACGGGGACCGACCGACCGACATAGTGAGATATAGAGTCGGCCGCGACTAGACTCGCACGCCACCAACAAGCTACGTTTAAAGCGAGCTTATAAGCATTCTTACGGAGCGAACTTTCCTCATACTCATCTCATTACCTCGGATCAGGAGGCAAAGGAACGGTAAGGAGCTTAAACACCTTCAGTCACATTAATTCTCAAGGACCGCCCTGATCTTGAAGGCATACTCGTCAGCTAATCAGCAGTGCATCTCCCAGAAGCCCCCCCCCCCCGCTAATAAAAATACCTATATTTACCTGCAAATCGTCACTGATATGATTTGCTAAACCCCTATCCCCCTGCCCTGCTATGACTGATCCGTGAACTTGACTCGCACACATGATTCCGTCACAACTATGCACATCTACTTAGAGAGGGCATAATTGACAACTTTGAAGAAAGGAGGTTTGAGGCTTATGCCACTGCGGAACCCAAAGGAAGGAACAACTTAGAATGGGACTCGGTTACGAACGCGGGGAGGATTAACACCCTACCCTGCATTACCGTCTAAGATCACAGAGCGAGTTACCACCGTCTTTGTGCTATGACGGATGTAACCGAGAAATACCCCAAACCCAATTGAGGGGGCGGCACCACCGACTGGAGTCAGATGATTCGGGCTCCAGTCATCATTAAGTCCGCTATGTTTTTACGCCCTCTGAGAATCCCATCCAGATCCATATTCATATCATTTCATCACATCCTGAGTCTTGTTCATGGGGTGGTCATCGGCGAGGTGGGGGTGACCTCCCCTCTCTCCAATCAAGAAGAGTCTACTAAGGCAGCAATGCTTCAACACTCACCATACACATCATGAGCGGTGAGACCACTCTCCGCCTCACGAACATAGACAACAAAACATGCACACATCCAATATCTGAAAAACTCAAACTCTCCAACACACTCAACACCCCCATCACAAAGATTTTAACCACCCGCACGGCGCACATTCTCATATTTAGGTCATCTGACGATGCCCTGAACTTTGATAAAATCACAAAAAACACGCTGGCAGAAAAGCAGCATCACACGCTGGTGCCAGATGCAATTACTCGTCGACACCAGGTACGGATTCGCCGTACCAACCCACTATGGCAAGAGTTCACGGATGAGGACCTCCTGGCCGAGCTCAAGTCAGAATACGGCATGGAGGTCATCCGCAAACTACATTACAATCGCACCAAACAATT
>OZ018334.1:64671397-64763897 GCA_963969495.1 Ceratothoa steindachneri | reverse complement strand
TGTCAAATGTTGGCCCTAGAATTTGTGTGTGAGGTGCGTATGTAAGTCTGTGGTTCTGGATGGTTTGAATCTAGTGTGTGTGTGTATGTATGTTGTGCATGTAAAGAACGCGAGTGCCGTAGAGTGTCACTTGTGTCACCTGAGGATTCGTAGCTGTGAAGCACTTATCCTCATAATCTGCCTTTTCGTCCAAGAAAATTTGTGCATGGCGGGCCATTCTGTTTGGTCCCTGGGTACAGACGAGAATTGTCTCGTGGTCGGCGTAGGACATTGTGTACCTATGTCCGCAGTTTTCTGGTGGGAATGAGTTATCATTGGTGTATATTATGTAGAAGGTGGGTGTTAGTACGTTACTCTGGGGTAGGCCTGCGCGTATATTCGTCAATACCCGAGCTGCCCTCCAAAATTTCTGTCGAAACACCTCAATTCGACGCTTGCAGACTTTAATGGTGAGAATCTCTGGAACGATCAGTAATAATACCTTCGGCGATATTACTGCTTTAGATGAGAAAAAAACAAACAAACAAACCATGTTTTGACCTAGCATTTACTTACTTTTATTTCAATTGTATCACATACTTTATTCCTTTTTCTCTTATTAAAGTTATTATAAAAATAGTATTTTAACTGTTTATAGATATTTTATACGTAATTTCAATTTGTAACCTTTAATTTTTAAATTCCAATAGAACTACCTTTATGTTTGAACAACTCGATCACTTCAATAATATCGATCCAGACATAAACCATTTTGATGAATTATATCCAAATTTTAAAGAAAATAACGTAAGAAACCAATACTGTGATTGTGATAAATTTAACACTAAATTTTCCTTTGAAAAAACAGACCTGTCCATTTTAAATCTTAATATTCGATCATTGCACGCAAACATTGATGAATTTTCGATATTTTTGTCAACACTTAATTATAAATTTTCCGTTTTGGCATTCACCGAGAGCTGGCTAACAAATAATAATAAGCACCTTATCAGTTTCCCAAACTATAGCTCTTTTCATTCACTACGCGACGTAAACAAGATAGGGGGAGGTATAAGCGTGTATATATCTGACAGACTCAATACTAAAAAAGTTGACGAAATTAGTATTTCCTATAGCTATATTGAAACTTTATTTATCGAAGTAAAATCAAATGGTAAAACACTAATCATTGGAACCGTATATATATACCTCCTTCTGGTGACCCTGAGATGTTTATAGATAAGATTGCTGAATTAATCAATTACTTCAATGTTACAAACTATGACGACATAATAATTACAGGAGATTTTAACTTCGATCTATTAAACTTTGAAAACCACGCATCAACTCAGTCCTTCCTCAATACTTTTTATTCTCATTCCTTTCTTCCAATTATAACAAAACCGACAAGAATAACCCAAAACTCAGCAACACTAATTGACAATATTTTCAGAGTTCACCCCGAAAATTACTCTTCTGATATTCTCCTTTGTGAAATATCGGACCATCTTCCTATATTCATGATCCAAAAGTCTTTTTTCAACTCGAACAATATTCATCAAAACCGTACAATAACCTACCGCATAATTAACGAAAATACTTTAACAAACTTCTATAACTATGTTATAAATCAGAATCTATATGAAATATCCTATATAAATGACATCGATTCTGCTACCGAAGAGTTAATTTCAAGGCTAGACGATGCTTTTAAACTTAATTATCCTCTAAAATCTAAAACCATATCATATAAACACAAAACCAAACCTTGGATAACAAACGCAATTATAAATAACATCAAAAAACGTCAAAAATACTTTTCTCTTTATAAGCTTAGTCAAATTACAGAACACACATATAAAAATTTTCGGAATCAAGTTACTAACCAAATTAAAATAGCCAAGAAAAATTATTACCATGAACGATTTAATCAAACGATAAACAATATAAAACAAACTTGGAAATTAATCAATTCTGTGATAAAACGTGAAATTACTAAAGGAACAAACCAAATTAAACAAATTATCATTGACGGCAAACCAGTTGATGGTAATAAGGAAAAAGCGAATGAATTCAATAAATTTTTTGTCAACGTAGGTAAAAAAATCTCAGACTCCTGCAAAATAGTCGATAAATCTTTTCTTTCGTATTTTAATGATATTAATATACCAAATTCCTTGTTCTTTTCTCCTGTAAGCGTAGCCGATATAAAAAAAATCATTAGTTCACTAAAAAATATAGAAAATCAGGTATTAATTCAATCTCCACTAAAATTTTGAAATACATCTCTGATATAGTTGCTCCAATTAAAAAATCATTTACGCAGGGTATATTCCCAAGTGTATTGAAAGTTGCTCGGGTAACACCGTTACCAAAGGCCGGAGACCTCACAAACGTCAGCAATCACCACCCTATTTCATGTCTCACAATGTTCAGTAAAATATTTGATAATTCAATAAACTTTATAAATTTCTGGAATCTAATTCACTGTTGTATAAACACCAATATGGTTCTAGACGTCAGAAATCAACGATTCACGCGATAATTAACCACCTTCAATATTTATATGATAACATTGAAAAGGGCCACATTGTATTCTCAATTTTTCTCGATTTTAAAAAAGCTTTCGATTGTGTCAACCATAATATTCTACTGTCAAAATTAGCTATGTACAGAATTAGAGGCAACTGTCAAAATTGGTTCAAATCATATTTAACTGAAAGAAAGCAATTTGTCTCCGTCAATGGTCAAGACTCATCCCACCTTAATATTACAACTGGGGTCCCACAAGGCTCCGTGCTAGGCCACTGTTATTTTTAATCTATATTAATGATATTGTTAAATCCTCTTCTCTGTATAAATTTATATTATTCGCGGATGATAGTGCATTATCAACTCCCTTGCCATATGACCAACCGAACAACATTGCATCTACAATAATTAAAGCACTCGAAAATGTCTTCAGGCTGCTTAATGTTAATAAACTATCAATAAATGTAGATGAAACCAAATATATTCTTTTCTCTTACAAAAAATCTATTGAATTGCCCCATATTAAAATGGGCGACGGAATAATTTATGAAACTACTCATATCAAATTCCTAGGCATCTTTATTGACAAAAATCTGAGTTTTTAACAACATATTACGCATATCTCAAGAAAACTATCAAAATCGATTGGAATATTATATAAATTAAATAAGTTTCTTCCTAAATCTATTCTCCACTTTTTATATATGACAATGGTGCAACCTTACTTGACATATGGCATAGAGAGTTGGTATGGAAAATATCAAAATGATCTCAATAAATTAGTCATATTACAGAAAAAAGCAATTCGAGCAATCCATCAGCTTGACTACAAAGAGCACACTAATCGATATTTTAAAGAATCCAAAATTCTAAAATTAAATGATCTCTTTGTTTTTCAAACATCCTTATTCGTTTACAAAACAATAAATTGTTCCTATAATAACTATATATTTAATATGATACAAACAGCTGATAATACCCATAATCACCAAACCCGCAATAGAACAAAATTTATTTCACCCTTGTATTCAAAATCAAAATCACAATGTAGCTTTGTGTACAAATCTATCAAAATATGGAATGGCTTGGACGACAATATAAAATCCCAAACCAATTTAGCTCAATTCAAAAAAGCTCTTAAAAACAATATAATTTCAGCTTACTAAATTTCTATTCAGTTTTTGTTATTGTGTATATATTTGTTATTGTACACTATTATACTGTGTACTATTACTTCGATTTATACATTATAAATATGTTATTATTTATATAAGACTGTTGACTATGTTAACTACAAATCTTTTGAAATAATCACTAGAAATAAAATAGTTTTGTAATTTATCTCTAAATTTAAATAATATAATTATTCGTTATTTTCAATCTTTACAATGGTTAGGTTCTCAAATGTATACTAAGTTATTTATATTTTTATAGCAAAGGCGTTCTCTGTTCGTAAACATGAAGGGATTTTATTCTTGATAATGTTATGCTTAGTCTTAAGTTTTAAGTTTCTGCCCTAAAAGTCACTGACTTATTTTGGGCCCATAACTAATCTTTGTATGTATATACATATATACGAGTATGTATAAGTACTTATTGTAACTTGTCATTAAGATTTTGAATGTAATATGTTTATACTGTACATTGGATTAATATGGAATAAATAAATAAATAAATAAATAAAAAATGTATATGACACTTCTGGCCGGCAAGGGAAGGGTGAAGAAAGGTAGCTCCGTTATGTTGGATAGTTTACAACAGAGTCCCTCATGCTACATCTTGTTGGAGGCCTTTTCCACTTCCTTACTGATGGAGTGTTTTTGGTCGTGACTATCGTGCTTTTTGTATGATGTCATGAACGATGAACCGCTTGATTGAACCGGCCTCTTCTGAAGTCATTTTGATCTCCTAAGGTGTGGCTTTGCAATTAGGAAAATTCCCTTTTTTTAAATATTCCGTTTATCTTCTTCTTTTTTGCTGTTTGTTATATATATATATATATATATATATATATATATATATATATATATATATATATATATATATATATATATATATATATATAAGAGAAAATAAGAATTGGACGCGAATGAGCAAATGAGACAAGAAACCGAAGTTTTTTTAAAGGCAAGAGAGAGGGACATTAGAAGAATCCAGAATCAAAGGGAGCAAAGGGCGGCACAGTGAAGGCGATCCTTTACCGAGAAGACAGAAATAACGCCACGGAAAAAAGTTTTGAATTCCTGGCCGGGACTCGAACCCAGGTCTGCTGATTGCCGGTCAGATGCTTTACCGCTAAGCTACCAGGCACAGTAACTATATTTCGCCCAAAGCGTTACCCCATCAAACACAGTATTTCCCTAAGTTAGGAACTTCCAAGGATGTGGGTTATTATTTGGCTCGAGTGTGTGTAAGAGTTGCACTTTGTAAGTGTACAATCGCAAGTTACTCTGTAGGAGTTTGTGCACCACTGTTGAATGTGGTAGCTCTAATTGTCTGCTAGCAGTATGGATGTACTATGTGGCGGAACGATCAAAGGTTTGGCTTACATGATCGGTGATTTCCTCAGAGGTTCGTGGTTATCAAATCCTCCCTTTATCCAACACTATGTCTCCATAAATTTCTTGTGCCATGCATGAATTGATGGACGTGATAGTGAATATCTTTCATACTTAGTCCAATAGTTTCGCTGATCCTGCGTGCCCGATTTTGTTTCAATAAACCACGATACACACGCTGCCTTTTCTTAAGGAGTAGCCATTTTTAGTGTTATTTTTTAACAGAACCTCATCAAAAGATTATCTGAATTGCACAAATGAATTGAGATTAAAAACTTTGACACCGAAGTTGCCACAAACTTTATTTCTTAAAATCTTCAATATTGCAACAATTTTCAAGAATTCAACTTTAGAAATGATTTTCTTTCACCAGGAAATGGTGGTAAAGAATGAATAAATTTATATCTAGGTGAGTTTATGTTTTCTTTCTGGTGAAACGGGAGACGTATAAATGAATTTGTAGCACTGAGACTTGTATTCAGAATTTATTCGCTCAATGTATGGGGAGTTTATCTGTTACAAAAAGTAATTAAAGTCAAAATATCACTATTCAAACCTAAACCACCATGATGCAAAATCTGGAAAAAAATATATATTATTATAGTATTTCAAAAATATTCTCTCAAAAATAATGTATTTCACCTCTCCCTTTCTGAATAGCATAAAAAAATACGTGAATTTACGTGCCCATCAACCTCTGCAACAGTTTAGTTGGCAGCTCTCCTCATGCTTTCAAAATTGCTCTTTTCAGATCTTTAAGAGTTGAATATTCCTTTCCTCTTTTGTCTAAAAGATTTGTCACTCATCCCCATGCATTCTCTTTAGAATGATTTTCGGGGTTTCTTGCTGGCTATTATTGTCCAACTTCAACTCCAACAGCATGGAGGAAGTCTTATGTGGTTTTGGCAATAAATGTGGGCATTGTCTTCCTAAAAAAATAACTTTTCTCCACAGAGCCTTCTTCCTTTGTTCATGATCCATCCAATAAATTGAACGTACCTTGCGCCATTGGAGCACATCCATGAAAAAAGCGGCAACTTCCCATTTGTACAGATTGCTTCCCTCACCATAAAGCCTCCTCCAAAGTTCTCGGTCTCGGAATAAGTAAGATTTTTCACACTTTTTTCTGCCTAGTAATACTTGTAACCATCAGGAACAACCATGTTTTATTTTTTTAATCAGGAACAACCATGTTTTATTTTTTTAATCAGGAGCAAACATGTTTTATTTTTTTCATCATCCCATGTTTGATATAGACAGCAAACTCCACTCCAGTGGCTATGTGAAAATAGGACAATGACGGGCAGCTCAGTCGCTTTTTTAAGATGAAAATTATGTTTCAAGATCACTCTTCGCGCAATGGATACAAAAGCTTTCACTCCTGCTAATGCCTAGATATTTGGAACTGAACAACATGACCTTTATAATAGCTCTGACAATTTCTCTTTCAGCCTTTTTTGAAGTGGTCTTTGGCCGTCCATCAGCTTGAACTTCATTATAACTGTCACGCTCCTGGAAAAAATTGTCCATTATTGCGCTTGTTTGCCTAATTCTTTTAGCAATTTTATATTTGTTTGGGAATTTTTAATTTTTAAGTGTAATAAATTTTATGGGTGAATGTGGAAGAGTGTTGTTGGTTAGACATATTATAAATGTTATCCAGATCTCCATGTATCAATCTTATACTAAAAGATGTAAATATACCTAAAAAACCCTCTACAATATTAGTAGCAATTTTGTCTTGAATTTGTGATTTGCTAGAAGATGAAAAAATTTCTTAATATTTAATAAATAAGTCAAAAGATAATATTTTTATTTCATGACATTTACTAAAATTCCCCAATACTCAAGAAGATATAAGCGGGCTGTCCAGTCGCCGTTTTAGGATGATTTTATTTTTAATTAAAGTGTAACTTTATAGTTTTGAACTTGAATTTAAGAGTTCTAGCTGTCAACCATTGACATTAATGCGCCACTTCATTCTTTGATTAACTGATTGGCAGAATTCAGCAAAAATATTTGTAGGGAAATTTCCATACGATTCTTCAAATGTGTCCTTCAATTATTCAAGTCATTTAGGACTTCTTCCGTATACTATTTTATTCAAATGACCCCATAAAGAGGCAAGTGGGTTAAATCGGTTCAGCGTTGGTCGTCCGTTCTACTATTTAGGAAAATTTTCCTCAAGGTCTTTCTTGCCATCTTGATTGTAAGGAGGAATTGTACAAACGAAAGCAAATGTAATCGTGTAAGTGTTGAATTGCAGGAAAAGCTTTTCCCTGAAGCATGTTGAGGTAGCTATAACCAATAACTTTTACCATCGAAAAAAAATGGACCAACCAAACCTTTGGGAAGAACTTGAAGTAGCATTTACCGGTAACTGTACCATCGAAAAACGAATGGAATAAACAAACCATTGGGAAGAAAAACCACACCAGACGTTTATACCCGATAAATTTACTTGTCGTTTTTATAAATGTGCGGATTTTCCTATGAACTGTATCTACAAATATGATGATTAATTCTCCCATTCAACTTAAATGTAGCCTCATCAGACCACACATTTTTTTCGCAAGTTGGTCGTAATTAATTGCGACGAAGCAGGTCTATGGGTCATGCAAATCTCGTGTTGTGTTCATCTTCTGTCCGCAACGAGTCGCTGGCTCTATGTAGCCAGCTAAAACCAATGCTACCAAAGGTAATTGAGGTCACTGAGTTCAAATATTCTATAAGTTGACCACCAGGAGGCGCTACTTAGTGGCTAGAAGTGTTAAATCAGACATTTTTAAAGATATGAAGGTAAAACCAATGTTACAAGGGGTAATTGAGGTTTGAGTCCAAATCTAATTTATTTTCGCTGCAGGTCCACTAGTTCATATCCCTCTAGTTTTTAATCGAAATCATTCTCGAAACTTGATTCCGCGATCCGAATTATCATCATTTAGGGTATTTTATAATCTCGGGATTTATGATTTTCATTTAGCATTCTTCCTACTTCTGTCGACGATTGCCTGTTTCACTGTAGCCAACTAAACACGACAGCGATATTTTGTTCATTTGTTCTAAGTTATTATTCTAATATCATTCATATTTCCCCCAAGGAGATGATTTACTTTCGTTCCCATTAATTTATATATGTATAAATTATATATATATATATCTACATATATTTGAAGCAATACCAGAATATATTATAGTTTAAAAGTGTAATTTAGAAATTCTTTTAAAAATATAAATTTTTTTCGTGTACGGAATCGAACACTAAATATAATGTCACATCACGTGATTATACCGACCAATCAGAGTGCAACAATCACACGCTCCTAATTCCCGCCTTGTGATTCGTGACTCCGCTTGAACAGTTTCTCCAATTGTATATGTATACCATTTTTGTGATCCTACAATCCTGCCATCCTACAATTACACAAACTCTAATTTAACCCTTTCCATTGTACCATATTACATTTTATTCCCATTCAAACTTATTTTCAATTTATCATTTTGGCTATCTAATATTTACATTCTTAATTATTTGTTTTCATCAACTTCGCCATTTTAATATCTTTTTAATTCACGTGACTACGCATATATCGAATTAATTAAATATTATTTCATCTACTTACTCATTAAAAACAAACAAATCAAAAGGTAATATTCATATATTTGTTTTCTCTTGTCTTCGATAATTTTTTTTTTATTCTTTATTATTCGTCTCTTTATTTTCCCCCCACCCTCTCCATATAACGAACGTATGTATTCTCTATAGAAAGTTATCTTCTATCATTCTCATTTTAATACATTAACAGCAAAGTTATTGTGGTAGATAGATAATTTACTAGATTTCAATAACGACCGCAATCACTACCACATTGTCTGACAGATTTTCTTGGTGATCAGTTGACTACCTTAGCTGTTCATCTGCTTCACTGTACACACCGTTTGCAGTACCGTATACTTCAAATTTGTCACAGATACGTGAAATGGGAAGTCGAGTTGGAGGATCAGTTCCCAAATTCTCTCTTCATTGTTTATGATCATTTGATATATTCTTAACTTAAAATACGACCTTAGTATCTATTTTCTTTGCTCGAATAATGAGTGCATACTTGCTTATATTTTCCATGTCTACCGTAACCAGGCAAGGAGGCCCTTAGTAATTTCGATTTTTGTATCTCCTTCGGCTACAAAATAAATAAAATTATCTGAATCTCTTTATAGGCTTGACTGTTATAAGTTTAGAAACAATGTTTAAAAGGTTTGCGATATATATATATATATATGTGTGTGTGTGTGTATGCATAATACTGACAATAAAAATAACACCCCTCAATTTTTTCATAAACCACGAATTATCACAATTTTTTTCTATATATATTAAAATTTGATTTAGTATAAATATGTATTTATTTTTTAAATATAGTTAAAATTTGAAAGAAAATACAAAAAGTTTCAGTTTTATCTTTAATTTTGACGTTCAATAAATGTCAATATTTTCTTACATGCGCCTTTTTTTTAACAAATTTCATTGAATTTTCCCATATTTCACTAACTTATCATCATAATTTTTTAAACCAGCTTTAAATTCATTTTCATCTGTGACTTTTATGGCTGCCAAGTGATCAAAAACTATTTTAGAACGGCAAAGCATTGTAACTTTTTGCAATAAAGGAATCTAATATAAAAAAAAAATTACATCCGAAAAACCTCAAATACCTATCAGTACAGTGAGGAATACTGACAACTTGTTTGAAGTGACAAGTGTACTCCAAGAGAAACAACGGACAAGACAGCCCGAAAAACTTCGAACTCACGGCATAAGTTTCCCCAGAGCGACATCTCTCCGAAACCACCGCTTCACTGCCCCACAAAAACCACCCCTGCCAATTAAACAGCGCCAAAGGAGAAAACCCCTGCGTCACAACAGTGAAAAGGAGGCTTACAGAGGCTTTTCCGTCAAGTCGCAGCAAATTAACCTCTGTTGAGACATTTTTATAGAGAAAAAAGCGTGAAAACGGCGATCAATGGAAAACGGTTCTTTAGACCGATGAGTCTAATTTCGAATTTTGGGTTCTAGTTTTTGTATGAAGGAGAAGTGTTAAGCGAATTGCTTCTCAATCTACTGTGCCTGCGGTGAAGAATGGCGATGGTAGTGTAATAGTTTCGGGAAGTTTTATGTAGATTCAGTAGATCTTAAATATTAAAGATAAAAAATATTACACCGGCCGAGCTATCATTCATTTTTCGGCGCTATGCTCTTCCATGTGCTATCGGCCTTATTGGTCTAAACTTTATTTTTCAGTAGGACACTGATCCCACACACAGGCCTAGAGTGAGTCGTGGTTATTTGGAGGAGAAAAAATGTTGAAGTACAGCTTTCAATTATGGATTGGCCATTCCAGTCTCCTAAGTACAATACTATTGAACTCTTATACGATTACCTGAACAAACGAGTGAAAGAGAAGCAACAAACGAGTGAAAGAGAAGCAACCAACAAATGTATAGATACTATGTGATTAGTTGCTTAAATGTTAGAATAAAATATCACAAGATTATTTGGTTGCTTTATTAAATAAGATAACAAGAATATGTACTGTAATTATTAAGGTAAAAGAACGATATTCTAATGTCTTAAACGTAATGTTATTGTTCTCTAAATCTGTATATTTTTCTATATTATCCATGTTTACCTTAAAGGTGCTCTACAAAAAGTTTACTGTTTTATTTTCTGTCATTTTTTTCATGTGTCACTTTATTTTTAATGGAAATATTTGTCGGGTGCCTTTCATTATGGATTCTTTTTTCCGTATTTCAAAAGAATTCCGATGTTTTTTTTTGTTATTTTTACCTTTAGGCCTAGAAAATAAGGATGGATCTGAAAACAACAGACCAATAGTAAATTATTAGGCGACAAGCAATGGCTTTGCCACTCTTCCCCTTTATGGGGGAGCTTGTGCTTCGTTGCGCTCGCTAAACAGTCCTTTGAGCTGTTGTCCTCAGGCCTATTTGCACTGGGGTTTCCTTTCTTGGTCTTACAGAAACCTGGCTTGAGTCTGATTCTGGTTCAGACACTGCCCTTGCAACCCTTCCGGGTCATTCTTTCCTGCATGTTTCTCGGAACCACCGTAGAGGAGGAGTTGCACTGATTTCCAATTCATCCTTCTCCCTGAATCTTCTCCCTCCCCCCCCCTTCCAGCCTCATTTGAGGCTCTCATTGCTGTCTCACCGCCTGTGCTCACCCTGACTATTGCGGTCCTTTACCGCCGTCCCAGCTCGTCTCCGGCCTTATTTCTCGAGGAGTTCAGTAACCTACTCCCCGACCTATCCTCTACTGGTTCTCTTCTTATTCTCAGTGACTTCAATCTTCCTAGCCACAATGAGACTTCCGTGCATTCATTCACATCATCAACCTCTTCTCTCTTACACAACATGTGTCATCTCCAACACATATACATGGTAATACCCTGGACTTAGTCATCTCGAACATCCATATCTCTAATCTAGCAGCAACTGACCTTTTTAATACGATTTCCGACCACTTCTTGGTCAATTTTGAATTCTATATTCCCTACCACCTACCTCCTCACTCGTCCCGAGATCCTACTCCTTTCCGGCGACCATCGTCAATTGATACTACTTCTCTCTCTTAAGGACGTTGTTTCTGCCCTACCTCCTATTGATACTACTGATTCGCCTGATCAAACCGTAAACTCTCTGCACCAATCATTACTCGCCTGCCTTGACACGCACGCCCCCCTTATCACTCCTTCTTCAAACCGCCATCACTGCGCGTCTTGGTTCACCATGGAACTCCTTCGTTCATTCAAGGAGGTCCTTACGTGCTCATGATCGAGCCCTTCGTAAAGCACGCTCCCGTGGGCAGGACACGACCTCCCTCTCACTTGCCTATCGCCTTGCTACTTCGATAAGAATGACCCTCGGACTATCTTCCGTCTCCTCTCTCGTCTTTCCTTGCCTAGCCCCATTTCCCCCCCACTCCCCCCCATCAACCCCTCTACTCTTTCTAATTTTTTCTCTGATAAAGTTATTAACCTTCGCGCCGTACTACCTCAGTCGTCTGAACAAACCCATGTTGTTCTTCCCGACCATACTCCATTGCCGCTTAACGTCCTCACTCGGGCGTCCTCTGAGGAAGTAACTGCCCTGATCTCACGCTTTAACAAATCTGGATCCCCTAAGGACGTCTCTCCACCCAAACTCCTCCACCAAATCCTCCCTGCTGTCCTACCACTGACTATTTATCTCTTTAACACTTCACTTGCCACGGGGGTGGTTCCCTCTTCCTTCAAACATGCCTCAATTCGTCCTATCCTTAAAAAACCACACCTTAACTCCTCTGAACCATCTAGCTATCGCCCTATCTCACAGCTTCCATTCCTCTCTAAGGTCATTGAGAGAGTGGTTATCTCTTCTTAATGTTTCAGACGGTTTACGTAGAGCAGCTGATAGGGGTTGTACGTCCATTCTAGTCCTCCTAGACCTCTCCTCTGCTTTCGACACCATCGACCACACTGTCTTCCTTGATCGTCTTCAAACTTTCCTTGGTCTCTCGGGCACTGCACTTAATTGGTTCCGTTCATACCTCTCCTCCCGCACTCAGTCGGTCGCGCACGATAACCTCTCCTCCAAGCCCGCACCCATTCATTTTGGGATGCCTCAGGGCTCAGTCCTTGGTCTCCTCCTCTTTCGCATCTACTTACTTCCTCTTGGCTCCCTTCTTCTCGATTTGGGCCTGTCCTTCCACTTCTATGCTGATGACACTCAGATATACCTTTCCTCATCCCCTATGTTCTTCGCTCAATCAATTACTAAGCTCCTTTCAGCCTACACTTCCATAAACGAATGACTGTCTTGCAACTTTCTCAAACTTAACCACGATAAAACTGAAGTTCTCCTTGTTGGTACCGCTTCGATGGTGGAGAAATCTAAAGCTCTCTCCCCCCCCCCACTTAAACTTGGGGAAACCAATGTCGCCTTCTCTGATACCATCAGTAATCTTGGTGTTATCTTCGACGAGTAACTGGCTTAAACTGCACATCCATCTTATCTGTAAGTCTTCCCTCGGTTTCCTCCGCAACTTCTCACGTGTTCGATTCCATTTTGATCGACGAATCCTTGAGACTGCTATTCATGCCTTCGTCACCTCACGCTTAGACTACTCCAATTCTCTTCTAATGAATCTCCTTTGTTCGTCACTTCGCCCCATACAACTAGTTCAAAACTATGTTGCCCGGCTCCTCCCTCGCCGCCCATGGTTCTCTCCTTCGATGCCTCTGCTACAGGAGCTACACTGGTTACCTATTCGCTTCCGTACCCACTATAAAATTCTTTTCGTCACATACAAGGCCCTAAACCTCGTGGCTCCACCTTATCTCTCGTCTGCCCTCTCCCGTCGTCAAACTCCTCGGGCACTCTGGTCTAACCTCGCTCCCATCCTGAACACTTCTCGTTCTGTCCTCTGCTCGATGGGCGACCGTTCCTTCTAGGTTTGTGCTCCTAGACTCTGGAATGCTCTTCCTGCCGAAGCCTGATCCTCTCCCTCCCTTGCTACTTTTAAACGTCTCCTGAAGACTCATCTCTTCAGAATTGCCTTCTCTCCCCTGTAAACTTTCTCTACACTCGCTACACAACCTGCGCTCTGGGAGGGCTAACAGCCCTGAAGGGCGCATTATAAATACTTATTATTATTATTGTACTTTCATTACGGGTTATTTCACTCTTTCTTTAAACGCCCCTTGAACCCCTTTTAAAGTAAAAGAAAACAAGAAAACACCTTTAAATACAATAAATACTTTATTTGTTAATTATTAACCCACACACAACAAAATATAATTCATTCTCAATTTCCTTCCCCAAACATCTTCTTTCTTTTAACAACCGTGAATTCTTCAATTTTTCTTCCTCTTCTTCTTCTTCTTCTTCTTCTTCTTCTTCTTCTTCTTCTTCTTCTTATTCTTATTATTATTATTATTATTATTATTATTATTATTATTATTATTCCCCTTCTTCTTCTTATTTTTCTTCTTCTTCTTCTTCTTCTTCTTAATTTGAGGGTAGAGTATACCATGAAAGGCCAGGTCCTCGACTTGGTTAAATTGGAAAAAGACCTGGGAGTTTTAGTCTCGGATGACTTCAAAGTCACGAAACAATGCGCGGATGCATGTAAAAAAGCAAATCGTGTGCTGGGTTATATCGCGCGTAATTTCCCGTTCAAATCCAAAGATGTAATTTTATCGTTATATATATCACTTGTGCGTCCACTGCTCGAATACGCGGTTCAATTTTGGGCTCCATACTTAAACAAAGATATCGCGCAATTGGAAAGAGTGCAGCGTAGGGCTACAAAATTAATTCCCGAGCTGAGAAACAAGCCGTACGAGGAAAGACTCAGGGCATTAGATTTGCCATCTCTCGAAGGCAGAAGATTACGTGGCCAGCTAATAGAAGTATTTAAAATATTGAAAGGATTTTCAAACGTTGATTATAGGAATTTGTTCGAATTGGATCATAGGGGAAACACTCGCCAACACGGATTAAAATTAGTGAACAAGCGATTTAACACTAGTATAGCCCAAAACTATTTTACGTTTAAAATTACTCAAATTTGGAATATGCTACTCACCCACGTAGTAGATAGTACGTCGGTAAATATGTTTAACAACCGTCTCGACGCGCACTTAAATAGTATAAATATAACGTAGTCTGAGCACAGTAAATAAAAACGTCTTGCAAAAGGAGTTTGGAGCGGAGGAACAACGAGGGTAAAAATGATGACTAAAAATGACGCCAGCGATTTCTCTTGCATGTGTAGTTTAGATATCCATTTTCTTTTCCGCCTATCCTATAAATAGTCTTACTATCCTAAAATTAGATTTTCACCACTAGCAGTCGAGGGCTGCGGAAGTTGAGAAGAAAAACTTTCTATCACCCCCCCCTAGGTTGAAGTAGTTAATATGCATGACAATGTACACATGTAGATAAGTGTGTACAGTAGATTATATATTAAAATAAAAAAATAAATAAATATATAGCATGTTAGAGATACACTCGTAGATAAGTGTGTATCGTAGTTATGGATGTAGTGTAGCGGACTAGCCTCGAGCGGACCTTAGGGTCTTTGCTGGTCCTAGATTCTGTAGTTCTTCTTCTTCTGATTATTATTATTATTATTATTATTATTATTATTATTATTATTATTATTATTCTCCTCCTTTCCATCATATTCTTATCTCCTTTTCGATCTCTACTTCTCTTCCTCTTCTCCTACTGCTCCTTTTCATTCTCTTACGTCTCTTCCATTTCGCTCTATCTTTTTGTCTCCCTCTTATTTTCTCCTCTTCATCCTGTCTTCTTATTTTATTTTCTTCTCTCCCACCTATTTATTCTATGCTTCTCCTCCTTTAATTCTCCTCACCCTACTCTACTTCTCTTCTTCTTCTTCCGTGTTTTCTTCTTCAGTCTCTTCTTCTTCTCCTATTCTTTTTCTTCTAATCCTCATCATTTTCTTAAACTTCCCATTCTATCCTCCTTTTATTTTTTCACTTCTTTCTTCTCTTCTCCTGCTTCTTTCCTCCTTCTTCCTCTCCTCGTCCTTATCTTCCTTTTCTTCTTATTCTTCTTCTTCTTCTTCTCCTCCTGCATTTCTTTATATTTAACCCATCCCAAAATTCGCGTTCTTAAAATATATTGTTAGGGCCAAAAGGATCCTCTTCTCCCCCCCTCAGTTAGCTCTACTCGTTTTTAGGTGCCAGGAGGAAATTTCCTCCTGATAAAGATTAAAATTTAAAATCTATTTTAGAAAAAAAATCAATAAAAATTTCGAATATACAGGGTGGTCTATAAGTCCCAAGACACTCCACGTACAACTTTTGTATAAAATATATTAACGAAAAAAAAATGAATTTTTTTTTATGTAACAGTAATTGTAGTGTGCTGGGACTTATGGGAGACGCTGTACAAAAAAATACAATAAAAAAGCAGCTATGGTTAAATTTTATAAATTTTATAATAATAATATCTTGATTTTAGAAAACTGCAAAAACATACCAGGTTATTCCTTAACTAAGCCCCCAATTTTTTTTTCACCATTTATGCTCTTCTTTCAAAAAAATCCCTTTCTAAAAATATATCCAAAACATAATATAATAACCCATATTTTCAAAAAGTTTCATCCCTAACTCTATATTTTGTATCGTTGTTCATTTGAAAGCCTTTTTTAAGAAGGCTAGATTTTTCTCTAAATATGGTTCAAAACATATCATCATCATCATCATCATCATCATCACTAACTCTATAATTTAAGAAGTTGATTTTTTTGAGTATTTGAATAATTTTATATTAGTAGCGAAGCGCAAGCTCTTCCCGTAGGAGGGTGTGGCTAAGCCATTGCCTGGTCTAATAATATTTTTGTAAACGATCAAAATTCTCTCTTTTCTTCCAAAGCAGTTTTTGAATTCCTTTGGTTTTGAAAAAACAAAATGGTGAAGTTCATACAAATCAATATATTATCGAATGTTTTGGAATTTTTTAAAACAATAAAATGCAAATCATGAAGTTCAGAAAATTGATTAAAATTTAGTAATGGCTGTTTTTTTAAATTTTATCGTCTATTCGAAAGTTTTATCGAAGTTGCATCTAAAATAGATTTTTAAATTTAATACGAAGTCATTCATTAACTAAGAAAAAAAATATTTACTAGTTTTTCACTCCTCTCAAAAATATCCTGTTCTTAATATATATATATATATATATATATATATATATATATATATATATATATATATATATATATATATATATATATATATATATGAATGCAATGTCCCGCAGTAAAAAATGAAAAGGTGTTTCATTTTTTCCTGCGGGACATTGCATTCATTTGCTACCCTCACGTGATACTTTGTGAGTTTTGCATTTTATATATATATATATATATATATATATATATATATATATATATATATATATATATATATATATATATATGGAGAGAGAGAGAGAGAGAGAGAGAGAGAGAGAGAGAGAGAGATGAAGGGAGTTGTTTGTTCCTTGTGAACCGAATTTGTAGGAGGAATATGAAGACCCATGTGATCTCTTTAAACATTTATTTGCCGGGCTTTTCTGTCTTTAGCAATGACCACCTTTAGCGGATTGAACTCTTCTTTTGTTGGAGCTGATGATATCGACTGATTACTATGATCGAGACTAGCCAGGATTAAAGCTATGTAGGGTGGAGGAAATTTTGGTTGGTTGTAGGTTTCTTTATTTGACTATATAGTAAACAATTTGAGGGAGGAGGAATAATCATTAAGTTCTGGGTTTACTTGTTTAATGAAAAGTGATTCTAGAATTTTTAAATCAAGAGAAGAGGAAGCGGAAGATAATAAACTAAAAGAATCAGGGTCGAGCGGGTGGTTAAGACTTTGAGAGTGTTCTCTTATTAAAGAGTGTTCAGGTTTAGAGATAGGAATGTTTGTTCTATGAACCTCCCATATGCTTAGCAATCCTACATTTTAATTGTAGACTAGTTTGGCCTACATAGCAACTTTGGCAGGCCGCACACGTAAATTTATAAATAATGGAGGATTGCAAGCATAATGGGAGTTATTCCTTGTGTTGAAAACAAGAATTGATAGAAAGAGGATTAAAATTAATAGGAAAGAACTGGCATTGAGGAAAGTACTTATTAAGAATCGAGAGTAAATTTTTATTGAATTTAGTGGCTAAATGTTGAAGATTTGTAAGCTTCATGAATATTTTTTGTTTAAGGACTGTAGTTGGTTGGATTCGGTGAGAAAATATTTTTGATAAGAAATTAGAGGTTAAACTATCAAATATGTGGTCTGGGAAGAAATTGAAGTTGAAAAAGTTCCTAAGGTATTGTATTTCAGAATCAAAGAGAAACCAATTTGAGCAAATCTTGTACGCTCTTTGTATACGGCTTTTGATGCTGGCAAGCTTAAAATGTGTAGGAGAGGAACTAAAAAAATGGGTGCCAAGTTTGGTGGTAGTGGGTTTTTGGTAAACTGAGGTACTGAATCTGGAGCTAACTTTTGTAACTATGACGTCAAGAAAAGAAATTTTATTGTTTGTATCTGTTTCCATTGAAAATTTAATATTAAGGTGTTGTTGATTTAAGTAATTAAAAAATAAAGGGGCATGGCCTTTGTCTTTAAAAATGAGGAAGCAGTCGTCAACATATCTTTTAAACACTATCGGTTTAAATTCAGCGGAACATTTCGTTAACCAGTTTTTTTCATGGTAACAAAGAAAAGTGTTTGCAAAGCTGGGACCTAATGGAGAGCTCATGGCCATCCCATTGTGTTGAAGGTACAGAATCTCATTAAAAAGGAACAATGTATTTTCTACTGCCAATTTTAAGAGAGTTGAAAAAGAAACTTGTTTCAACTAAAACGTTATCTTTGGATTGGTAAAAGGTATCCGTTAGGATTCTACAAGTTTCCAGGACAGGAACGTTTGTAAACAATGACTCCACATCGATAGAAGTCGTAAACGTGTTGTTTAAATCTAATTGCGAAACGAAGTTTACAAATTCAAATGAATCTTGCAAAGTGAAATCATTGTGAGTGAGGGGATTAATGATAGGGACTGAAAACCTAGCTAGGTTAAAGCTTGGGGTATTGATGGCGGATAATATTGGACGGAGAGGTATTCCTACCTTGTGAATTTGGGGTAAACCATAGATAATACCAGGGGATGTACCATAGGAAAATAATTAGTTGTAAAAGTCGCAGAGAATATTTCTCTTTTTAAAGAACGCAAAAGTTGTTCATTTTGTCGTGAATTTTCGAAATATATTTAAAAGGATCTGAATCAAGTTTAGGAAATTTAGATGTGTCCGGAAATAATAGATTGCAATTTAGAGATATAGTCAGGCTGATTCAAAATGACCAACCCATGACCTTTATCTGGTTTGCATATCCAACCTTACGAAGGTTGGATAGGATTTTAAAATCTGTAAAATTGAATAGAGGGCATATAACTGTAAAGCTATTGTATTTATAATAAAATCTGTTTGCTAAATACTTGATATTATCTATGAAATTAGAGCCTGATTATTCCTCATCCCTCAAATTGTTTACTATATAGTCAAATAAAGAAACCTACAACCAACCAAAATTTCCTCCACCCTACATAGCTTTAATCCTGGCTAGTCTCGATCATAGTAATCAGTCGATATCATCAGCTCCAACAAAAGAAGAGTTCAATCCGCTTAAGATGGTCATTGCTAAAGACAGAAACGTCCGGCAAATAAATGTTTAGAGTGATCACATGGGTCTTTATATTTCTCATATATATATATATATATATATATATATATATATATATATATATATATATATATATGATGTATATCTCTCATGAGCGCGAAAGAATGATGAAATAAATCCATCACACCGGAACAAAGACAAAGCGGATTTTTTTTTCTTCCGAAATAGTTATTTCCTACTTCGAAAAAATCCGAGCTGGGGTGGAATTCGAACCAAACACACTGAGGCAGCGAGCAACCGCTTCGACCTCAATTAAAGGGAGCCTTTAACTACTCGGCTACGCGAAAGACAAAAAATCTTGCGAATAGACAAGCTTTTATAGCACGCTTCGCAAGGTCGATCGGGACTGCGAAAGGGGAAGAAATTATTGGGAATTCAAAGGATAAAGGAGAAATTGAGTTAAACCCTCAGCGAATATATATATATATATTTATATATATATATATATATATATATATATATATATATATATACACGTAATCATGATTTCCTTAGCGTTTTTCCTGGTTATGTTACCAGTTTTCATTTCTTTTGGCCTTTAAAATGCACACACAAACACACACTCACGCACACACACACACACACATATATATATATATATATATATATATATATATATGATGAAAAATTAGCCTCCACCGGGATTCGTGCCATCCATCTCACCCATGCAAAGAGCGGGCGTTAACACTGAGTTACAATGCACACAAAAAAATTCACCCTGAACTCGATTTAGAGGTAGAGGCAAAGAAAGGCACGAATGCTATTGGCCAGAAGTCTTTTACACGTTTCTCCGCCCACAATCGAGTAGCGCAGATAATGTTTATTTTGAAGGTATCCAAGGGCAACACTGAGGCCCTCGTATGAGCTCGGGAAGGCATAAGAGGGCGCTCGCGAATTATGAAAAATCAGCTTCCACCGGTATTCGAACCCCACTCCCCAGTGTGGCCGAGAGACATGTAAAAGAGTTCTGACTAATACGAGTAGCATTCATATGTCTTTGTCTGTAGCTGTAAACCGAGTTCAGGTTGAGCTTCCTTTTGTCCATTGTGGCTTAGTGGTAAAAAACCCTGCATCACACGCGTAAGATCGCTTGTTCGAATCCTGCTTATACTGATTTTTCATTTTTCGCATTTTATGATAAAATGCTAAAAATTTAAAATATGGAGATCGTTGTATTCACTCCGATTTGAAATATTACATACAACTACGTACACATAAAATGGCCAGTTAAAGTAAAAAGAACAAAGAAACTCCCTTATAAATTGAATTTGCCATTATTTTCCGAATTAGGTGCCAACACACCCTAATTTGGCCTATCGGGGGAGGGACGCCAAATGAGCCTCTTTATCCCTCGGATTCACGCGGCTCCGTCCCTATGTAGGCATTTTTAAGTTAATTAAAAAATTAAGTTAATTCGCCCAACCATTTATAAAATAGCACGTGCCTCGGCCTAAAATTAATTTTAGGTTTTACCCTTCATTAGATTCTCCACATAATTATTTGTTAATTGAGAACTGAAGCTGAATTGTGCGCTGGTGGCTAACATTCATTCATAAGCATGCGCCATATAGGGTTGTACGCTACTTAGCGTACGCTACTACTATAATAGCACGCTGTTAGAAGTGAGATAATCACGTCTGCTCTGAATTTTCGCTCTGCCGTTGAGACTACGTTTTGTAGACATGTGCGACAGCCGCATCCTGCCATCAGACAATCCGCATTTTTTTTTTTTTTTAGACCGACTCAGACCCTAATCTAATTGGTTATTCATATAACCTGTCGTTTGTACGCAACTCTTTCTGTTTGGAAAGATGTAACGAAAATGGAGATAGGCTTGCGCTGGGTAACCGAAATCCGGGCAAGTAATTAAAAACGTCACTCATAATCGAAATGGAAAAAGGCTGCTTCCAGCGATAAATCGCTTTTGAGGAACCTCGGATGTTTGTTGTTTACTATACAGTATGACACAGCGAAAAACTGTCTCTTCTATAGGCCAGGTTTGGTTTGAAAGGAGGAAATAAAAGTGATGTTTGCTCTGCTTCAGTTCGTGTCAGTGCAGCATGAATATATTACTATTCTCTTGCTTGTCAGTCTCTTTGATTTTTTTCACTTGGAATAACTAAAGGAAACATGCAAAAATAAGAGTGAAAGACACTTCAAGAACTTTTTTCACTCATCGGTGATATAGGATTTATTTCAACCTTGTGGAAAATCCTATTAGTTCAGCATAAATGCTAAATTAATACGAATTTAATAAAGTTGAAATGAAAATTAATTCTAAAGAATTAACTTTCGTTTGTTTTCAAATACGTTAACTCTAACGTTAGTTTCATGTGAATTCTACATCAAAGATAATAGCCTGAAAATGCCAGTAGGGCAGAGAGCAGGGTCACACTTGACTTGGTAAATGAATACATAAGTAGTTTATGGTGTAGTGAGAAATTACATGACCAGAGTTGGGGAAAAAAATATTAAAATCATGTAAGTATTAAGGGTCATGGGAAATTTTAAATGTCTGACGGCCCATAATTCGTGTTACGTGTTCACATCAAAATGACAAATTTACACTTTTAACATACTGAATTTTGGAAAAACAGTGGATTAGAATTATAGTTTGGAGCAAAAGTTTACATACACTTTATTGCTGTAACCTTTTTACTAATTTACTCAATTAGTATTTGAATAATTTCGTAGACTATAGTAAATGTTACATACGCAAAAAAATAGAGTAATACAAAAATCCAATTTACAGTGATCCTAACCCGAAAAGAATGTATTCCATCATTACAAAATTGGACACAAAACAAAGGATTACATACACAAAAGAAAATACATAATTAAAGTTTCTTCCTAATTCCATGGTTAGCAAATGCAGCTGTCAAGTGTTTCTCATAAGTCTCTATTCACTTGCAGCAGTCTTCACTAAAAAAAATCCGTTCTTCCTTACAAATGTATACACAACTCTTCTTTATTCATTTGGTTTCAATGCTCGATGCACTTTTGTAATTCATTCCAAATATCTTCTATGGAGTTCAAGTCACTAATTATTAATCTTTAAATCCTTTCTTTATTACAAATTCCTACTTTCGTTTCATTGCTGATGGTCAAATGTTTTCTTTCAAAATAGCTCAATAATCCTTCTTCCGTCAATTTTAACAAGTGTTCCTTTACCAGTGGCCCCAAAGGAGACCTATAACATTATCTTTACTTCTGCATGCTTTAGATTCGCTATGGTGCTTTATGGGAGAAGCGTTTCAAAAGCTTTCTGCCGAACATGTCTTCTAAAATTATATAAAAATAGTTCTATTTTTGCCCAATCACTGCATAATATTTTCTTCTAAAGTATTTAGTAGCACTGAACGTACCTTTTGTAAACATGATCTTTGCGGCAACGTGAGTAATTCGAATTGATGGGTTTAATCTTGAGGGGAAAATGTCTTCACTGTCGTCGTCCCTAAAACAATTACATAAGGAAAAACACCTCTCGAACCCCGAATTCTATTTCGTAACTTATTATGTAAAAATGTAGAGAATCTTAAAGCGTTTCTATGCCAGTAGTGAGGAAATCATTTTTGTAAAGGAATATCTTTACTGTCGTCACCGAAACATTAACTCCAGTTGGAGTCAAGCTTTTGCACATTTGCTTTATGGTGCTATGTAGGACAACGTTGATCGTCCTTACAATGATATTAATAATATCAGTGATAAATTGGGCTTCTTTACATTTTTTAGCACAATTTTTAAAATTGCATTGTCCCTATACTTGAGGTTGATTGTCTAAACTGATTGTCGTGAGATGTTTATTCACTTGAACATATCTCTATTCCTGTTTTCCATTGTATATAAATCTAATAACGGACTTTCTAATAGTCTCATTACGTTCCTTGCTTTTGTTCTATCTGAGCAGATGCAGTCAAAATGTTGGGTAACGATCGTATAACACCTTCCGTACCCGAAATTCGATTTCGAAACTGATTCTAGGAAGATCTGGAGCATCGCAGAGTCTGCTCACAAATCCAGGAACGATTTATTGGACATAATGTTTTTAATTCAACTCTGCGTTTGGGGAAATTCAACAGGTGATTTTATACATCTGGCTATAATTCCGCTCGATACATGTATTTATAGGGAGTAGATAGATAGAAGTACCGGTGGAGCTACGTATCACTTCTGTTAAATTGCACAAATCTTTTTACAAGCAATTTTATGAACTTCTGGTGCAAACTGAAATATTTCATTCCTTTAAAACGCCAGAACAATGATAATTTGCCGAGGAAGGACTTCGTCCATAACGTCTGCACGGCACTCAGGTCTTGCCTAGATCATATGCTCGGGTCCGAGGGTGCCACATTAATTAATATTACAGGTAAAAACATATATTTATCTATTAAAACAATTAAAACGTGTCTAAATGCACCAAAACATCATTGTGTCCTTTGTTGAGAGCGCCGTAATGAGTGTAACAGGACTTTTGCAATACCCGGTAAACAGGTGTAAATTCATTGACCAAAGAAGAGGACATGATGTGTTTTGGAGAGGGAGGGAGTACAACCGCCCAGGTCCTCCGCAACCCCACCACCCCACGATTCGCACGAGAGAGGCGCCACCTTAGTGGGAAGAACATCTTAACTGCTATGATGAACATTTATACCGATTTTTTTTATTGAGAAAAAAAGGTTTTAATTCAAAGGGCAAACTAAAGAGACCCACTCAGGCAGAAAGTTTAGGAGGAGAGGCACACGTAAATAAAGGAGGAAAGTTAGAACAGGTTAAAATGTGTGAAATATAAGTATATAAAAATATATATATACAGGATGTTCGGAAAGTGACTGTGCAATTTTCTAATAATTTTTTTTATATTTCAGATTTCGACCGCAAACCATTTATGTTGGAATAAAGATTAAATAATAATTGACAGATGCATAGGGATTAAAAAATAATATCCAGATTCATAAGGATAAAATAATAATGGCCAGATGCATACCGATTAAAAAATAATGGCCATTTGCATACCGTTTAAATAATAATGGCAAGAAGCATATCGATTAAATAATAATGGTCAGATTGATTCAGATTAAATAATAATGGCAAGAGGCATATCAATTAAATAATAATGGCCAGATGCATAACGATTAAATAATACTGTCCAGATTAATACAGATTAAATAATAATTGACAGATGCATACCGATTAAATAATACTGACCAGATTAATATAGATTAAATAATAATTGCCACATGCATACCAATTAAATAATAATGGCCAGATTCATAATGATAAAATAATAAGGGCTAGCTGCATACTCTTTAAATAATAAAGGCAAGATGCACACCGATTAAATAATAATGGCCATATGTATATCGATTGAATAATAATGGCCAGATGAATACCGATTAAATAGTAATAGCCATATGCAAACCGAGTAAATAATAATAGACACATTCATACCGATTAAATAATACTGTACAGATAGATACAGATTAAATAATAATAGCCAGATGCATACCGATCAAATAGTAATGGAAAGATGCATAGGGATTAAATAATTGTTGGCATATGCATACCGATTAAATATTAATGGCCAGATGCCAACCGATTAAATAATAATCGCTAGATGCATACGATTAAATAATAATGGCAAAAAGAATATCAATTAAATAATAATAGCCAGATGCATAACGATTAAATAATACTGTCCAGATTAATATAGATTAAATAATAATTGACAGATGCATACCGATTAAATAATACTAACCAGTTTAATATAGATTAAAAATTGAAAGATGCATACCGATTAAATAATAATGGCAAGATTCATAATGATAAAATAATAAGGGCTAGCTGCATACCCTTCAAATAATAATTGCCATATGGATACCTATTAAATAATAATGGTTATATGCACACCGATTAAATAATAATAGCAAGAGGTATATGGATTAAATAATAATGGCCAGATGCTTCCGATTAAATAATACTGTCCAGATGGATACAGTTTAAATAATAATTGACATATGCATACCGATTAAATAATACTGTCCAGATGGATACAGATTAAATAATAATTGACACATGCATACGGATTAAATAATACCATCCAGATGAATTCAGATTAAATAATAATAGCCAGATTTATAATCATAAAATAATAATGGGCAAATGCATACCGATTGAATAATAATGGCAAGAAGCATATCGATTAAATTAATAATGGCCACATGCATACCGATTAAATAATACTGGCCAGATGCATAGGGATTAAATAATAATGGTCAATGGCAAATCGATTAAATAATAATGTCCAGATGCACACCGATTGAATAATAATGTCCAGATGCATACCGATTAAATAATAAAAGCAGATTCATCTTGATTAAATAAAAATAGCCAGATGTATACCGATTAAATAATAGTAACCAGATGCATAACGATTAAATAATAATAACCAGATATAAATCGATTAAATAATAATAGCCAGATGCATACCGATGCAATAATAATGGCCAGATGCATACCGATGAAATAATAATGGCAAGATGAAAATCGATTAAAAAATAATGGCCATATGCATACCGAAAAATAATAATAGACAGATGCATACCGAATAAATAATACTGTCCAGATGGATACAAATTAAATAATAATTGAAAGATGCATACGGATTAAATAATACGGTCCAGATGGATACAGATTGAAAATAATGGCCAGATGCATACCGATTAAATAATAATGGCCAGATAAACACTTACTTAATACTAATGGCTATATGAATACTAATTAAATAATAGTGCCAAATGAATACCGATTAAATAATAATAGCCATATGCCTAATGATTAAATAATAATAGCAAAAAGCATATCGATTAAATAATAATGGCTAGATGCATACCGAGCAAATATTAAGGGCAAGATGCCTTTCGATTAAATAATAATAGCTAGATGCATACCGATTAAATAATAATAACAAGAAGCATATCGATTAAATAATAATTATAAAATAAAAATGGGCTAGCTTCATACCCTTTAAATAATAATTGCCATATGCATACGGATTAAATAATAATGGCCATATGCATAGCAATTAAATAATAATGGCAAGAAGCATATCGATTAAATAATAATAGCTAGATGCATAACGATTAAATAATACTGGCCAGATGGATACAGATTAAAAATAATTGCCAAATGCATACTAATTAAAAAATAATGGCCAGATAAACACTGACTAAATAATAATGGCCATATGCATAACAATTAAATAATAGTGCTAGATTAATACTGATTAAATAATAATGGCCATATGCCTAACGATTAAATAATAATAGACAGATGCATACCAATTAAATAATACCGTCCTGATGGATACAAATTAAATAATAATTAGCAGATGATTACTGATTAAATAATACCGTCCAGATGGATACAGATTAAATAATAATTAACAGATGCATACCGACAAATAATAAAGGTCATATTCATACCGATTAAATAATAATGGCCAAACGCATACCTATTAAATAATATTGGGCATATGCATACTGAAGAAAAATAATAATGGCAAGAAGCATATCGATTAAATAATAATGGTCAAATGCATACCGATTATATAATATTTGCCAGATGGATACAGATCAAATAATAATGGCCAGATGCATACCGATTAAAAAATAATACTCATATGCATACCGATTAAATAATAATAAACAGATGCATACCAATTGAATACTACTGTCCAGATGGATGCAGATTAAATAATAATAGCCAGATGCATACCGAGCAAATAATAAGGGCAAGATGCCTTTCGATTAAATAATAACGGCTAGATGCATAGTGATTAAATAATAATGGCAAGAAGCATATCGATTAAATAATAATGGCCAGATGCATACCGATTAATAAAATACTGTCCAGATATATATAGATTAAATAACAAGTGACCTATGCATAACGATTAAATACTGTCCAGATTAATGCAGATTAAATAATCATTGACAGATTCACAATGATTAAATAATAATGGCCAAAATCATAATGATAAAATAATAAGGGCCAGCGGCATACCGATTAAAGAATAATTGCCATATGCATACCTATTAAATAATACTAGCCAGATAGATACATATTAAATAATAATTGCCAGATAAATACCAATTAAATAATACTGTCCAGATGGATAGAGATAAAATAATAATTGACAGATGCATACCGACTAAATAATAATGGTTATATTCATAATGATAAATTAATAATGGCCAGATGCATACCGATTAAATAATAATAGCCAGATGCATACCGATTAAATAATACTGTCCAGATGGATACAGATTAAATAATAATTGCTAGATGCATGCAGATTAAATAATACTGTCCAGATGAATAAATAAAATAATAATTGCCAGATGCATACCGATTAAATAATACCGTCCAGATGGATACAGATTAAATAATAATTGACAGATGCATACGTACTAAATAATATAAAACATATTCATAATGATAAAATAATAATGGCCAGATACATACCGATTAAATAATAATGGCAAGAAGCATATCGATTAAATAATAATGGCCAGATGCATACCGATTAAATAATACCGGCCAGATGGATACAGATTGAATAATAATTGCCAGATGCATACGGATTAAATAATAATGGCTAGATGCATACCGCTTAAATAATTATTGCCATATGCATACCGATTAACTTATAATGACCAGATGAAACCAAATAAATAAGGATGGCCATATGCATACCGATTAAATAATAATAGACAGATGCATACCGATTAAATAATACTGTTAAGATAGATACAGATTAAATAATAATTGCCAGATGCATACTGATTAAATAATAATGGCAAGATGCATATCGATTAAATAATAATAGTAAAAACATATGTAATAAATAATAATAGCTAGAAGCAAACGATTAAATAATACTCTCCAGATGGATACAGATCAAATAATAATTGACAGGTGCATATCGATATAATACTACTGTCCAAAAGGATACAGATTAAATAATAATTGACAGATGTATACCGATCAAATAATGATGGCCAGATTCATAATGATAAAAATCATTTGGGCAGATGCATACTGATTAAATAATAATAGACATATGCATACCTATTAAATGATAATTGCCATATGCATACCAATTAAATAATAATAGTAAGTGGCATATCGATTAAATAATTATGGCCAGATCCATACCGATTAAATAATACTCTCCAGATAGATACATATTAAATAATAATTGACAGATTCATACCGATATAATACTACTGTCCAGATTCAATAATAATTGACAGATATATACCGATTAGAATAATAAGGGTCAGATTGAGAATGATAAAATAATAAGGGCCAGATGCATACCGATTAAATAATAATTGCCATATGCATACCGATTAAATAATAATGGCAATATGCATGCTGATTAAAAAATAATGGCTAGAGGCATATCGATTAAATTATAATGGCTAGATGCATACCAATTAAATAATACTGTACAGATGGATATAGATTAAATAATAATTGACAGATGCATACCGATTAAATAATACTGTCCAGATGGATACAGATTAAATAATAATTGCCAGATGCATACCGATTCAATAATAATGGCAAGAAGCATATCAAATAAATAATAATTGCCAGATAAATACTTATCAATTAATATTCGCCAGATGGATTCAGATTAAATAATAATGACAAGATCCATACTGATTAAATAATAATGGCCAGATGCATACCGATTAAATAATAATGGCCAGATGCGTACCGATTATCTAATAATCGCAAGATGCATATAGATTAAATATTAATTGCCACATGCAAATTTTTTAAATAATGGTCAGATGAATACCGATTAAATAATAATGGCCATATCATACCGATTAAATAATAATAGCAAGAAGCATATCGAATAAGTAATAATTGCCAGATGCATACTTATTAAATAATATTCGCCAGATGGATTCAGATTATATAATAATGGTCAGATCCATACCGATTAAATAATAATGGCGAGATACATACCGATTGAATAATACTATCCAGATGTACACAGATTAAATAATAATTGCCAGATGCATACCGATTAAATAATAATGGCCAGATACACACTGACTTAATAATAATGGCCATATGCATATCAATTAAATAATAGTGCCAGATAAATACCGATTAAATAATAATGGTAAAAAGCTTATCGATTAAATAATAATAGCTAGATGCATACCGATTAAATATTACTGTCCAGATGGATACAGATTGAATAATAATTGCTAGATGCATACCGATTAAATATTACTGTCCAGATGGATACATATTAAATAATAATTGCCAGATGCATACCGATTAAATAATACCGGCTAGATGGATACAGATTGAATAATAATGGCTAGATGCATACTGATTAAATAATAATGGCAAGATGCACCTGCTCAAATAATTATTGCCATATGCATACTGATTAACTAATAATGGCCAGATGAAGCCGATTAAATAAGAATGGCCATATGCATACCGATTAAATCATAATAGATAGGTGCATACCGATTAAATAATACAGTTGAGATAGGTACAAATTAAATAATAATTGCCAGAAGCATACTGATTAAATAATAATGGCAAGATGCATATCGATTAAATAATACCTTTAAGAGGCAAATTGATTAAATAATAATGGCTAGAAGCATACCGATTAAATAATACTCTCCAGATGGATACAGATTAAATAATAATTGACAGATGCTTTGGATATAATACTACTGTCCAGATGGATACAGATTAAATAATAATTGACAGATGTATACCCATTAAATAATAATGGCCAGATCCATAATGATAAAACAATAAGGGCCAAATGCATACCTATTAAATAATAATTGCCATATGCATACCGATTAAATAATAATAGCAAGAAGCATATCAAATAAATAATAATTGCCAGATGTATACTTATTAATTAATATTCGTCAGATGGATTTAGATTAAATAATAATGGCCAGATCCATACCGATTAAATAATAATGGCCATATGCATACCGATTAACTAATAATAGCAAGATGCATATAAATTAAATTCTTAATTCCGACATGCAAACCTATTAAATATTGGTCAGATGAATACCGATTAAATATTAATGGCCATATGCATACCCATTAAATAATAATGGTCATATTCCTACCGATTGAATAATAATTGCCCGATGCTTACCAATTAAATAATAATCGTAAGAATCATTTCGATTAAATATTAATGGCCAGATACATACCGATTAAATAATAATGGTCAGATGCTTACCAATTAAATAATAATAACCAGATGCCTACCGATTAAATAATAATGGCCAGATATATAACGATTGAATAATAATGGCCAGATATCATAATGATTAAATAAACTGGCCTAGGCATACAGATTAAATAGTAATGTCTTAATGCATACAGATTAAATAATAATGGCCAGATGCATACTGATTAAACATTAATGGCCAGATGCATACCGATTAAATAATAGTGGCCAAGTGCATGCCAATTTAATAATAATGGCTAGATGCATATCGATTTAATAATAATTGCCATATGCATATTGTTTAAGTAATAATGGCCAGATGCATACTGATTAAATAATAATGGCAAGATGCATATCGATTAAATAATAATAGTAAAAACATATGTAATAAATAATAATAGCTAGAAGCAAACGATTAAATAATACTCTCCAGATGGATACAGATCAAATAATAATTGACAGGTGCATATCGATATAATACTACTGTCCAAAAGGATACAGATTAAATAATAATTGACAGATGTATACCGATCAAATAATGATGGCCAGATTCATAATGATAAAAATCATTTGGGCAGATGCATACTGATTAAATAATAATAGACATATGCATACCTATTAAATGATAATTGCCATATGCATACCAATTAAATAATAATAGTAAGTGGCATATCGATTAAATAATTATGGCCAGATCCATACCGATTAAATAATACTCTCCAGATAGATACATATTAAATAATAATTGACAGATTCATACCGATATAATACTACTGTCCAGATTCAATAATAATTGACAGATATATACCGATTAGAATAATAAGGGTCAGATTGAGAATGATAAAATAATAAGGGCCAGATGCATACCGATTAAATAATAATTGCCATATGCATACCGATTAAATAATAATGGCAATATGCATGCTGATTAAAAAATAATGGCTAGAGGCATATCGATTAAATTATAATGGCTAGATGCATACCAATTAAATAATACTGTACAGATGGATATAGATTAAATAATAATTGACAGATGCATACCGATTAAATAATACTGTCCAGATGGATACAGATTAAATAATAATTGCCAGATGCATACCGATTCAATAATAATGGCAAGAAGCATATCAAATAAATAATAATTGCCAGATAAATACTTATCAATTAATATTCGCCAGATGGATTCAGATTAAATAATAATGACAAGATCCATACCGATTAAATAATAATGGCCAGATGCATACCGATTAAATAATAATGGCCAGATGCGTACCGATTATCTAATAATCGCAAGATGCATATAGATTAAATATTAATTGCCACATGCAAATTTTTTAAATAATGGTCAGATGAATACCGATTAAATAATAATGGCCATATCATACCGATTAAATAATAATAGCAAGAAGCATATCGAATAAGTAATAATTGCCAGATGCATACTTATTAAATAATATTCGCCAGATGGATTCAGATTATATAATAATGGTCAGATCCATACCGATTAAATAATAATGGCCAGATACATACCGATTGAATAATACTATCCAGATGTACACAGATTAAATAATAATTGCCAGATGCATACCGATTAAATAATAATGGCCAGATACACACTGACTTAATAATAATGGCCATATGCATATCAATTAAATAATAGTGCCAGATAAATACCGATTAAATAATAATGGTAAAAAGCTTATCGATTAAATAATAATAGCTAGATGCATACCGATTAAATATTACTGTCCAGATGGATACAGATTGAATAATAATTGCTAGATGCATACCGATTAAATATTACTGTCCAGATGGATACATATTAAATAATAATTGCCAGATGCATACCGATTAAATAATACCGGCTAGATGGATACAGATTGAATAATAATGGCTAGATGCATACTGATTAAATAATATTGGCAAGATGCACCTGCTCAAATAATTATTGCCATATGCATACTGATTAACTAATAATGGCCAGATGAAGCCGATTAAATAAGAATGGCCATATGCATACCGATTAAATCATAATAGATAGGTGCATACCGATTAAATAATACAGTTGAGATAGGTACAAATTAAATAATAATTGCCAGAAGCATACTGATTAAATAATAATGGCAAGATGCATATCGATTAAATAATACCTTTAAGAGGCAAATTGATTAAATAATAATGGCTAGAAGCATACCGATTAAATAATACTCTCCAGATGGATACAGATTAAATAATAATTGACAGATGCTTTGGATATAATACTACTGTCCAGATGGATACAGATTAAATAATAATTGACAGATGTATACCCATTAAATAATAATGGCCAGATCCATAATGATAAAACAATAAGGGCCAAATGCATACCTATTAAATAATAATTGCCATATGCATACCGATTAAATAATAATAGCAAGAAGCATATCAAATAAATAATAATTGCCAGATGTATACTTATTAATTAATATTCGTCAGATGGATTTAGATTAAATAATAATGGCCAGATCCATACCGATTAAATAATAATGGCCATATGCATACCGATTAACTAATAATAGCAAGATGCATATAAATTAAATTCTTAATTCCGACATGCAAACCTATTAAATATTGGTCAGATGAATACCGATTAAATATTAATGGCCATATGCATACCCATTAAATAATAATGGTCATATTCCTACCGATTGAATAATAATTGCCCGATGCTTACCAATTAAATAATAATCGTAAGAATCATTTCGATTAAATATTAATGGCCAGATACATACCGATTAAATAATAATGGTCAGATGCTTACCAATTAAATAATAATAACCAGATGCCTACCGATTAAATAATAATGGCCAGATATATAACGATTGAATAATAATGGCCAGATATCATAATGATTAAATAAACTGGCCTAGGCATACAGATTAAATAGTAATGTCTTGATGCATACAGATTAAATAATAATGGCCAGATGCATACTGATTAAACATTAATGGCCAGATGCATACCGATTAAATAATAGTGGCCAAGTGCATGCCAATTTAATAATAATGGCTAGATGCATATCGATTTAATAATAATTGCCATATGCATATTGTTTAAGTAATAATGGCCAGATGCATACTGATTAAATAATAATGGCAAGATGCATATCGATTAAATAATAATAGTAAAAACATATGTAATAAATAATAATAGCTAGAAGCAAACGATTAAATAATACTCTCCAGATGGATACAGATCAAATAATAATTGACAGGTGCATATCGATATAATACTACTGTCCAAAAGGATACAGATTAAATAATAATTGACAGATGTATACCGATCAAATAATGATGGCCAGATTCATAATGATAAAAATCATTTGGGCAGATGCATACTGATTAAATAATAATAGACATATGCATACCTATTAAATGATAATTGCCATATGCATACCAATTAAATAATAATAGTAAGTGGCATATCGATTAAATAATTATGGCCAGATCCATACCGATTAAATAATACTCTCCAGATAGATACATATTAAATAATAATTGACAGATTCATACCGATATAATACTACTGTCCAGATTCAATAATAATTGACAGATATATACCGATTAGAATAATAAGGGTCAGATTGAGAATGATAAAATAATAAGGGCCAGATGCATACCGATTAAATAATAATTGCCATATGCATACCGATTAAATAATAATGGCAATATGCATGCTGATTAAAAAATAATGGCTAGAGGCATATCGATTAAATTATAATGGCTAGATGCATACCAATTAAATAATACTGTACAGATGGATATAGATTAAATAATAATTGACAGATGCATACCGATTAAATAATACTGTCCAGATGGATACAGATTAAATAATAATTGCCAGATGCATACCGATTCAATAATAATGGCAAGAAGCATATCAAATAAATAATAATTGCCAGATAAATACTTATCAATTAATATTCGCCAGATGGATTCAGATTAAATAATAATGACAAGATCCATACCGATTAAATAATAATGGCCAGATGCATACCGATTAAATAATAATGGCCAGATGCGTACCGATTATCTAATAATCGCAAGATGCATATAGATTAAATATTAATTGCCACATGCAAATTTTTTAAATAATGGTCAGATGAATACCGATTAAATAATAATGGCCATATCATACCGATTAAATAATAATAGCAAGAAGCATATCGAATAAGTAATAATTGCCAGATGCATACTTATTAAATAATATTCGCCAGATGGATTCAGATTATATAATAATGGTCAGATCCATACCGATTAAATAATAATGGCCAGATACATACCGATTAAATAATACTATCCAGATGTACACAGATTAAATAATAATTGCCAGATGCATACCGATTAAATAATAATGGCCAGATACACACTGACTTAATAATAATGGCCATATGCATATCAATTAAATAATAGTGCCAGATAAATACCGATTAAATAATAATGGTAAAAAGCTTATCGATTAAATAATAATAGCTAGATGCATACCGATTAAATATTACTGTCCAGATGGATACAGATTGAATAATAATTGCTAGATGCATACCGATTAAATATTACTGTCCAGATGGATACATATTAAATAATAATTGCCAGATGCATACCGATTAAATAATACCGGCTAGATGGATACAGATTGAATAATAATGGCTAGATGCATACTGATTAAATAATAATGGCAAGATGCACCTGCTCAAATAATTATTGCCATATGCATACTGATTAACTAATAATGGCCAGATGAAGCCGATTAAATAAGAATGGCCATATGCATACCGATTAAATCATAATAGATAGGTGCATACCGATTAAATAATACAGTTGAGATAGGTACAAATTAAATAATAATTGCCAGAAGCATACTGATTAAATAATAATGGCAAGATGCATATCGATTAAATAATACCTTTAAGAGGCAAATTGATTAAATAATAATGGCTAGAAGCATACCGATTAAATAATACTCTCCAGATGGATACAGATTAAATAATAATTGACAGATGCTTTGGATATAATACTACTGTCCAGATGGATACAGATTAAATAATAATTGACAGATGTATACCCATTAAATAATAATGGCCAGATCCATAATGATAAAACAATAAGGGCCAAATGCATACCTATTAAATAATAATTGCCATATGCATACCGATTAAATAATAATAGCAAGAAGCATATCAAATAAATAATAATTGCCAGATGTATACTTATTAATTAATATTCGTCAGATGGATTTAGATTAAATAATAATGGCCAGATCCATACCGATTAAATAATAATGGCCATATGCATACCGATTAACTAATAATAGCAAGATGCATATAAATTAAATTCTTAATTCCGACATGCAAACCTATTAAATATTGGTCAGATGAATACCGATTAAATATTAATGGCCATATGCATACCCATTAAATAATAATGGTCATATTCCTACCGATTGAATAATAATTGCCCGATGCTTACCAATTAAATAATAATCGTAAGAATCATTTCGATTAAATATTAATGGCCAGATACATACCGATTAAATAATAATGGTCAGATGCTTACCAATTAAATAATAATAACCAGATGCCTACCGATTAAATAATAATGGCCAGATATATAACGATTGAATAATAATGGCCAGATATCATAATGATTAAATAAACTGGCCTAGGCATACAGATTAAATAGTAATGTCTTGATGCATACAGATTAAATAATAATGGCCAGATGCATACTGATTAAACATTAATGGCCAGATGCATACCGATTAAATAATAGTGGCCAAGTGCATGCCAATTTAATAATAATGGCTAGATGCATATCGATTTAATAATAATTGCCATATGCATATTGTTTAAGTAATAATGGCCAGATGCATACTGATTAAATAATAATGGCAAGATGCATATCGATTAAATAATAATAGTAAAAACATATGTAATAAATAATAATAGCTAGAAGCAAACGATTAAATAATACTCTCCAGATGGATACAGATCAAATAATAATTGACAGGTGCATATCGATATAATACTACTGTCCAAAAGGATACAGATTAAATAATAATTGACAGATGTATACCGATCAAATAATGATGGCCAGATTCATAATGATAAAAATCATTTGGGCAGATGCATACTGATTAAATAATAATAGACATATGCATACCTATTAAATGATAATTGCCATATGCATACCAATTAAATAATAATAGTAAGTGGCATATCGATTAAATAATTATGGCCAGATCCATACCGATTAAATAATACTCTCCAGATAGATACATATTAAATAATAATTGACAGATTCATACCGATATAATACTACTGTCCAGATTCAATAATAATTGACAGATATATACCGATTAGAATAATAAGGGTCAGATTGAGAATGATAAAATAATAAGGGCCAGATGCATACCGATTAAATAATAATTGCCATATGCATACCGATTAAATAATAATGGCAATATGCATGCTGATTAAAAAATAATGGCTAGAGGCATATCGATTAAATTATAATGGCTAGATGCATACCAATTAAATAATACTGTACAGATGGATATAGATTAAATAATAATTGACAGATGCATACCGATTAAATAATACTGTCCAGATGGATACAGATTAAATAATAATTGCCAGATGCATACCGATTCAATAATAATGGCAAGAAGCATATCAAATAAATAATAATTGCCAGATAAATACTTATCAATTAATATTCGCCAGATGGATTCAGATTAAATAATAATGACAAGATCCATACCGATTAAATAATAATGGCCAGATGCATACCGATTAAATAATAATGGCCAGATGCGTACCGATTATCTAATAATCGCAAGATGCATATAGATTAAATATTAATTGCCACATGCAAATTTTTTAAATAATGGTCAGATGAATACCGATTAAATAATAATGGCCATATCATACCGATTAAATAATAATAGCAAGAAGCATATCGAATAAGTAATAATTGCCAGATGCATACTTATTAAATAATATTCGCCAGATGGATTCAGATTATATAATAATGGTCAGATCCATACCGATTAAATAATAATGGCCAGATACATACCGATTAAATAATACTATCCAGATGTACACAGATTAAATAATAATTGCCAGATGCATACCGATTAAATAATAATGGCCAGATACACACTGACTTAATAATAATGGCCATATGCATATCAATTAAATAATAGTGCCAGATAAATACCGATTAAATAATAATGGTAAAAAGCTTATCGATTAAATAATAATAGCTAGATGCATACCGATTAAATATTACTGTCCAGATGGATACATATTAAATAATAATTGCCAGATGCATACCGATTAAATAATACCGGCTAGATGGATACAGATTGAATAATAATGGCTAGATGCATACTGATTAAATAATAATGGCAAGATGCACCTGCTCAAATAATTATTGCCATATGCATACTGATTAACTAATAATGGCCAGATGAAGCCGATTAAATAAGAATGGCCATATGCATACCGATTAAATCATAATAGATAGGTGCATACCGATTAAATAATACAGTTGAGATAGGTACAAATTAAATAATAATTGCCAGAAGCATACTGATTAAATAATAATGGCAAGATGCATATCGATTAAATAATACCTTTAAGAGGCAAATTGATTAAATAATAATGGCTAGAAGCATACCGATTAAATAATACTCTCCAGATGGATACAGATTAAATAATAATTGACAGATGCTTTGGATATAATACTACTGTCCAGATGGATACAGATTAAATAATAATTGACAGATGTATACCCATTAAATAATAATGGCCAGATCCATAATGATAAAACAATAAGGGCCAAATGCATACCTATTAAATAATAATTGCCATATGCATACCGATTAAATAATAATAGCAAGAAGCATATCAAATAAATAATAATTGCCAGATGTATACTTATTAATTAATATTCGTCAGATGGATTTAGATTAAATAATAATGGCCAGATCCATACCGATTAAATAATAATGGCCATATGCATACCGATTAACTAATAATAGCAAGATGCATATAAATTAAATTCTTAATTCCGACATGCAAACCTATTAAATATTGGTCAGATGAATACCGATTAAATATTAATGGCCATATGCATACCCATTAAATAATAATGGTCATATTCCTACCGATTGAATAATAATTGCCCGATGCTTACCAATTAAATAATAATCGTAAGAATCATTTCGATTAAATATTAATGGCCAGATACATACCGATTAAATAATAATGGTCAGATGCTTACCAATTAAATAATAATAACCAGATGCCTACCGATTAAATAATAATGGCCAGATATATAACGATTGAATAATAATGGCCAGATATCATAATGATTAAATAAACTGGCCTAGGCATACAGATTAAATAGTAATGTCTTGATGCATACAGATTAAATAATAATGGCCAGATGCATACTGATTAAACATTAATGGCCAGATGCATACCGATTAAATAATAGTGGCCAAGTGCATGCCAATTTAATAATAATGGCTAGATGCATATCGATTTAATAATAATTGCCATATGCATATTGTTTAAGTAATAATGGCCAGATGCATGCCAATTAAATAATAATGGCCAGATGCATACCGATTAAATAATAATGGCTAGGTTCATACCGATTAAATTATAATTGCCAGATATCATAATGATTAAATATTACTGGCTAGACGCATCTGGATTAAATAATAATAGCCAGATGCATCCTGATTAAATAATGGCCAGATGCATACGGATTAAATAAAACTTTATGGAGAATTTCAAAAGGAAAGTGAATATAAAATATTCTGCCCTCATTCCCACCCGCACATAATTGAGTTTTCTACGTTAAATTTTCTCTCTAAATCCATCCTCTGAATATTTATCCTATGTCTAAGAGAGTTGCCAGACTAAGACGGGCTAAATAGATGGTAGAAAAGTTGAAATAGTTTCAATTTAATCAAAACAATATAAAATGAATCATTCTTTCCTGGTTAGGCCCCCGTCAAAATCTTGACCAAAAAGATTAGAGTTTTTTTTAATCCCCCTCAACATGGGGCTTCTAACATTAACTAAAATGGGAGAGGTAATAGTGATTGTACAATGTACATAGTACACTTCATATTTATATTCAAGCATAAGTTAGTGATGAGAGAGGTGCAGTAGTGGAGATTCCCATAATTATGATGAGTAGGATAATGAAATAGACATATAGGTAAGTATGACAATCACTGGTGAACCCGTGGGCACTAGGAGTGGGTCCTCTTTTGGAGAGAGGGGCCCTATAACTCAATGATGACAAAACGCAAAACTCATTCCTCATTATCGGGAGGCTATTAGGAAGTGGGTAAGCGAGAATAAAAACAGAAGAGGATTAGAACCCCCCCCCCCATCTCTCTCTCTATCCCTTCCCCTCTCTCTTTACCCTCTCTAGCCCTCTCTCTCTTCTTGAATTGGCCTAAAGATAGGGTATATTTTTTTCGATTTTCGGTGGCTGTTCTCTCGCTGGTGGCAAAAAGAAGGGACTGAATCCCGAATGGTAATGAGATCAAATTTATACTAAATATTTATCCAGATTCTAAGATAAAACTGAGTCTAAAAAAATATGTAGTTGCCTTTTCCGGCGACTACTTACAGGGGCATTACCATTGTAAGAGTGAGTACTGGGCCAAATTGTTCCTAAAAGAAATTCCTTCTTTATCGTTAAGATGTGGAGAGAAGCTAACGAATTGGATTAGGCCCCAAAATGGTTATGTCGTTAACTGATGTGATCGTTAATCCGATAAAAATCTATTGGAAGTTAACGCTAAAGCGTTAACCTTAATTATTATTTTATTATTATGAAACAATTCAGAAAACTGGGGGGTGGGTCTAAAACCACTTCAAAACTTTAAAAATTATAAAATTGCTAAAATTCTAAAAGACAAATGAGAAAAAATAGAACACTTTTATCAAATTAACGGATTACCGATTAATTGTGCACATTTTTGGTCATTAGGAATCACTTTTAATTGTAGACTTTTCAACCCAAATGATTAATTTCGAAAATAAGTTAAGCAAATATCATTAACCCAGTTTTGTAACCAGAAATCAGTATAGCAAGTCCAAGAGACCTTACGACCTTCAAAACTTTCCATAATTCCCAGACGAACCTTGGGAGTCCTTTGGCAATTATATCATCCGAAAGAAAATATAAAACAACCTAAGGGTTTCAAACTTCGTTAGAATCGACCTAATAGTTACGATGTAATTACAATATAATTACCGGACTAACCTTGGGAGTCCTTTGGCAATTATATCATCCGAAAGAAAATATAAAACAACCTAAGGGTTTCAAACTTCGTTAGAATCGACCGAATAGTTACGATGTAATTACAATATAATTACCGGACTAACCTTGGGAGTCCTTTGGCAATTATATCATCCGAAAGAAAATATAAAACAACCTAAGGGTTTCAAACTTCGTTAGAATCGACCTAATAGTTACGATGTAATTACAATATAATTACCGGACTAACCTTGGGAGTCCTTTGGCAATTATATCATCCGAAAGAAAATATAAAACAACCTAAGGGTTTCAAACTTCGTTAGAATCGACCGAATAGTTACGATGTAATTACAATATAATTACCGGACTAACCTTGGGAGTCCTTTGGCAATTATATCATCCGAAAGAAAATATAAAACAACCTAAGGGTTTCAAACTTCGTTAGAATCGACCTAATAGTTACGATGTAATTACAATATAATTACCGGACTAACCTTGGGAGTCCTTTGGCAATTATATCATCCGAAAGAAAATATAAAACAACCTAAGGGTTTCAAACTTCGTTAGAATCGACCGAATAGTTACGATGTAATTGCCATATAATTACCGGACTAACCTTGGGAGTCCTTGGAAATTATATCATTCGAAAAAGAATGTAAAACAACATAAGGGTTTCAAATTTCGTTAGAATCAGCCGAATAGTTACGGTGTTATTGCCAAAAATACTCATTGAAAAGTAAAATGGTTGCCATCAGACCGACATAGTAACTTATTGAGTCTCGTTCACGCGATTCTGAGATAAACAATTTCACATTTGAGGGAAGGGGCGTGGGGGCATTTTCGCACCTCTAATAATTATCGCTAATCTTGCGTAATTGGTCCATTCAATGTCGTTTAAAACATTCACTAAATGTTAAATTATCACTTTTTTTTAACCATGGTGGAATAACGTTGAAAACAGTGGCTAATAAAAAGAAAAAAAATTAAAAATTTGGTTGCAAATGGTTGTGAGAGTAAACAGAAAGGAAAAGGTTTTGTTGTTTTTAATATTTAAAGGTATTTCCTTTTTTTGCTTTCTTTTTTCCCTTTGTCAAGCCTCTACCAGTACTCGTATTTTAGAGGCACTTATCGAAAGGTTTCTTTTAGTCATTGGTAATTTTTATTCATTGCCTCTGTAAAAGCTCTTCGGGTCAATAAATGGACGTGTTCGGAAATAATGTCAAGAAATGACAATCCCAAAAGATCTTCTTAAGGAATGACGTCACTCCAAAGTTCCACAAATACAAAGATAATACAAAATTCCATCCACAGAAATTTCTTGCAAATTTACCTTTTATATTATACTGAAGTGTCAAAAGTTATAGGATAGCACTTGTAACGGTAATGGTACGCCCCGCCGCCGTATCGTGACGTCTTCGAAATTCGCATGTCTTTTATTAGTTATGATCTGACATCTCGCGATTCGGTGCGAATACTTTCTAAGCTCCTCATGACAAGGCACCGTGTATTATCGGAGCTCGGACTGGCCATGGGAGTGGGTGTCAGGCGGATGGGACATTCCATTTATGAAAGTGTTTGGACATTCAACATTCCTCGATTTAAGGGGTCATGTAAGTATCGAAGATATCTCATGGGAGGCAATACCGACCATCTGGATAGCGCAGTGGCCGACCGCAGGTTCTTAATGGTCGTGACCAGCGGCGTCTGGCAAGAATTTTCCATGGTAACAGCCAAACAGAACACTGCACGAAGCACAACGATGCATACCTATCTGGTCAATGTTCCGGTTTTTACCTTGAATTGGATATGGGAGCAGAAGATCCAACAGAGTACCAGGGTTAAAACCACAACATCGGGCACAACGCCTATCTTGGTCTCTTGACGTCGCTAATTAGTCCCTGGACTGGCAACATGTGGCGTAATCCGATGAGTCACGGTTTCAGTTTTTCAGGCTGACGATAGGGCACGGTTATAGACCTCATGAGGCAATGAATTACAGTTGTCAACATGGCACCGTGCATGGTGGTAGGGATTCCATACTGTTGTAGGATGTGTTCACATGGCAGGGTTTGAGTCCTTTGGTCCGCCTAAATACGTCATTGACACGTGATAGCTTCGGTCGGCTTCTTGGTAAACATTTGTATCCAAAAATAACTTTATGTGTGTTCCAAAAGTTCGTATAAAACTTAAATAAAACAAAACGAATCCTTTATTTTCAACATCAGCTCCAAAAATCTCGTATAAAATTACATAAAACAAAACGAATCCTTTATTTTCAACATCAGTTCCAAAATTTCGTATAAATTAAATAAAACAAAACGGATCCTTTATTTTCAACATCAGCACCCCGTAAGGGGCGCGGCGATTTGCCATCCTGGCCGCCGTACTGACGGGACTCAGCACCCCGTCCGGCCCCAGCTTAGTCTCTCTTCCTTCCTTCAAAACACTCGTTTCCTCTCTTTTCATACAACCTCTCCCACAACTTTCTCTGGTCAGCCTCTAATTTCACAGGGTAGATGCTGACCTTCTTCTCAAGCCAACCGTCCCGGATCGGGGCTGAGGGGGGAGGGGACAACGTTCCCTAACCCCTGAGCTCCGGTTTGGGATGGGTTTTTTTTAACAACCTGCTTCATCCCTACCCATACCTTCTTCACATCCCTTTTCCTCTCCTCTTCACAATCTATCATTTTAAGCCGTGTTCAAGGTGAAGCCGCCATGCCGATGGACTGCTAGGCCACCAGGTGGGAGGGGTGGTCCCAAATGGCGGCGCCTGGCTCTGCCAGGCCTGTAAGCACCTCTTGCAGTGCGGGCAACTGCAAGAGGTGGTGAGCTATTGCGTCCCGTATAAAAAAAGAGGGTCACCATGCCCATGTATGAACAACTAAAAAAAAAACAACCCTCTACTTCCCCTGTCACAACAACGGAGCCTCCCTCGGGCAGCTCCACCGAAAAAATGGAGGTCTCCCCCCCTTGTGCTTGCGCAGGGGACCCTCTATACTTCTTTAACCGGAGAGGCGGCTTACTCCTCTCCTACGCCTACGGGTGTAGGGGACTCCCCCTCACGCCCTTCTCTAGAGGTGTTTTCGGGCACCTCCCTATTTGTAGCGGCAGTCCCTCCTTTTCTTTGTAAGGGTACTGCCAAGAAAGCCAACAGGCAGCCCATTGCCGACCGCCCCTCGTGTAAGCGGCTCGGTAGGGCAAAACCCCTTAGGGGGGAGAGGTAAGCCAGGCCCCTTCGGTCGCTTCCCTCAAAAGACCTCCTGGCAAGAATTTTAAACCTTGCCAGGGTCAAGGCCTGTGCCTCCCCACACAAGACTGGCGACACTGACAAGGGGACCTGCGATGTCCTGGGAGGGGATGGCCAACTGGAGGCCGCTCCTGTGATAGACATGGTCCTTGAGGAAACCAAGCCTCAGGCGGTAAGGACTTCCATGGGGAGGAATCCGGGCTCGGCGCCAAACATCGAACCCAAATCCGCCCTTATGCAAGGTCCTCCTCAAACGGTTAGGGTTTCTGAGGCAGTACAAGGAGGGGGGGGGGATCTCCTCCGACCGCTGCCCCTGCGACCACCAGGACCTTTACCATTTTGGAGAAGGACCTGGCTAAGGCCGGTCCATCTGGCCTAGGGGCTTCTGCCAGCGGAGGTGAGAAGCGGGTTCATTCCCCGCCCTCCTCTCCAAAAAAGAAAAAAACTAAGACCAAAAAGAAAAAGAAGACTCGGGGCTCCTCTCCATCCGCGGGGGCTGCGGGGACGGATTGTTCTGCTGCCACTCTGGCAAGCGATCAAGCCAAGATCGGCACATCCGGCCCCTCTGCCTAAGAACAAAATTGCACAGGGCGGAGCCTCGATGACATCGGGGCCCCTCATTCAGAGGTTACCTGGCGTTTTCGAGCCCGCTGGCTTCAAACGCTTCCTCGTTATTCGCTCCACTGATGGCACCATGTTGTCCAAGGGAAACATGATCCATCAGAGGAGAGGATTAGCTAGTGCAATTGGTAGAGAGCCGAAGGTGACCCGTTTCTCGGAAGGGAGCCTTCTGACGAATGCGGCGAATCCCGCTGAGGCGGCCAAGATAAGTGCTCTTCGGACACTTCATGGCACCCCGGTGAGTGTGACGCCGCACTCTACCATGAACTTTGTGAAAGGAGTAGTTTATGCGAGGTAACTCGTTGACTACTCCATTGAGGACATCACCCTAGAGCTGGCCAACCATGGGGCAGGCAAGGTCGAACGTGTGATAAGAAAACAGGAAGGGGCCTCGAGACCCACCCTACACTCTTCGTCACGTTCGACTGTGACAAGATCCCTGAGTCGGTGCGTGCCGGTTGGTACCGCTACCGCGTGAAGGCATTCGTGCCACTGCCGCGGCAGTGCTATTACTGTCACCGCTTCGGCCATACGAATCGTTCTTGTAGACGTGCAAAGTAAGGGTCACCCGAAGTTTGTGTGAATTGCTCCAAGGCCGCACACGATAAGTCCAAATCGTGTGTGGCCAAGTGTGTCAATAGCGGAGAGCCGCACCCCGCTTCTACGAAGCAATGTGGTGCATATCTCCTTGAGAAAGAAATCCTGGCCGTTCAGGCCCAGGATTGACTCTCATTCCGCGAGGCTAAGGACTTGTTTCTGGCGCGCCTGGCTCTGCCTGGGACGTCATATGCCTCAATAGTTAGAAAGGCACCCGCTGCTCCTGGCCCATCTAGGCCAACGAGCACGGTTGTTTCCGCGCCCATTCGGAGCCCTTCTGCGGGATCTACTCAACCCAGGCGCTCCCCTGGTAAAGCTGACGGCAAAAGGGGTTCACACCCAGCCCCGGCTAAAACCAGGGCTCTTCCCTCTTCCCCCAGCGTGACCATTTACAGTAAGGCGAAACGGCCACGCGCCTCCAGCGAGTTGTTAGACTCACAGGAGGCAACACCACTAAAGATTGTCGCTAGGCCATCTTCTGGGGTTCCTAAAGCTGTCCCATGAAAGGAGGACAGCAACAAAGGAGCTTCGGAACCTTCGCCCACGCCCCGAAATGGTGCAGGTGGCTCGGAGACGGTGGTTCCTCGAAAAGAGTGTCCCCCGCCTCCGAAGCCGCAACGCCCGCCTAGGGTTTCGAGGCGGAGGGAGGAAAAGACTCGCATGGCGAGCCCAACCTCCCCCAATAAGTCTTCGAAGGCGACAGCGCATTCAGCGCTTTGTCCGGCTAACAGCGCCCGTGGTTTTGCCCCCGGGAAGCGTACGGCCATTCCCGTGAGGGTCTTCGGTTCGAGGAGGGCCCCCGCGTCTCCTCCAAGCCAGGCCTGGAGGGCATATTCCTTTAATGGAATTGCCGTGAACGCCGAGCCAACTGGGGGGAGCTGCGGAGGCTCGTCTTGTCCCATTCTTGGTTAGCTATCTTTTTGCAAGAGACCATGCTAGGCGCGTGCCACCTGCCTGCCTTCCCGGGGTATAAGGGTCTTGCGACCCTACCACCGCGGGATGGCCGGGCTGGGGGATGCGCGGTTTACACCCGGCATGATGTCTCCATTCTTTTTTTCTCTTTAGATACCTTCTTTCAGGCAGTGGCTGTGCAGCTGCACCTGGATAGGAGGTATACTATCATTTCTGCGTACATTCCACCGTCAGCTGACTCTGACGCGGGGAACTTCTGCCGCGTCGTGACACGGTTGCCGATGCCCTATCTCTTGCTTGGAGATCTGAACGGCAGGCATCCTCTCTTGGGAGATTACTCCATAAATCTCAAGGGACAAGTCCTTGACGATCTGATCCAAGAGCTTGATTTGGGTGTCCTAAACGTGGATGAGTTTACGCATCACTGTCCGAGAACAGCTTCATTTTCTTGCCTTGAGCTATCTCTGTGCTCTTCGGATGCACAGCTTGATTTTGATTGGGGAGTGGTCGATGACCTCCATGGTAGTGATTACTTTCCCATTCAAATATCATTTTCAGGGCAACTTCCGCCTCGTGGTGCTTGGCGCGGGCGCGGTGGCCTGCATTTCAGGAAATGACTGAATTTTCTATCTCAGTCGAGGAGTTTAGGTCGGTAGATGAGGCCGTTGAGATCTTCTCCGGCAACCTCATCGCCGCGGGCCTGACTACTATTCCTAGAACGTCTGGCCGTTTTGCACACCGACCACTCCCATGGTGGTCAGCTGAGTGTGAGACGGCCCTCAAACAGAAGCGTTATGCCTACATGCGCTATAAGCGCCGCCCGAACGATTTCACTGTCGCTGAATTTCGTCGGGCTAGGGCTAGGTTCCGGTATATTTCGAAGCACGCCCGCCGCTCTTCTTAGCGGGCATACGTATCTTCACTTAACGGGAAGACCCCTTTAGCAGAGGTGTGGAGGCGAGTCAAAAGGATTTGGGGCAAGTTCTTGCAGGACCCCCCTCCCGTTCTCCAGGAGAATGAGACCGCAATCTCGGACCCCGCGTCCGTGGCGGAATCCTTCGCGACCGCTTTCTCCGCATTCTCTAGCCGGGATGCTGCTCCGCCAGCATTCAATTCACGTCGTCATGTAGCGGAAGGCTGCCGGCTGGACTTTACCTCCAGAGGCGGAGAACCCTTCAACGACAGGTTTACTGGGAGCGAGTTGCGCTCCGCTCTCGCTTCGTGCGCGGACACCGCCCATGGTCCGGACGATTTACTGTACGCCATGCCTTGACACCTGGGTGAGCGAGGCATGGCCTTTCTGTTAGATTTGTTCAACAGGATCTGGGTGGAGGGTCTCTTCCCAGATTCCTGGCGAATCGCTACTGTGCTCGCCTTTCGCAAACCGGGGAGAGATCACTCTACTCCGACCGGTTTTCGCCCAATCTCTCTAACCTCTTGCGTGTGCAAGTTGATGGACGAATTGGTAAATGTTAGACTAGCCTTTTTCCTGGACAGCGGAGGCCATCTGTCTTCTGCACAGTGCGGCTTCCGCAAGTTCCACTTTACTTCGGACGCTCTGCTCCGACTGAAAAATGCTGTCTTCGAGGCTTTCCTTCGTAGACAGCACTACGCCACGGTGTTTTTCGATCTGGAGAAGGCCTATGATACCGCATGGCGATACGGTATCATAGAGACTCTCCACACGATAGGGGCGAGGGGACGCCTCCCAGTCTTTATATCTGAATTTTTGCGAGATCGTCGATTCCCCGTACGGGTGGGGGGAGCTCTCTTCGGCTTAAAGGAGCAGGAAGAGGGTGTCCCGCAGGAAAGTGTCCTCAGTATCACACTCTTTGCCCTGAGCATCAACGGCCCAGATGCCAACTCGGGAGCGTCAAATCCAACAGGCATTGAACCGCGTCTCTCGCTATGCCGAAGCGCACAGGTTTCGGTTTTCTTTGGCCAAGACTAAGGTGGTGCATTTCTGCTTCCATCCATGGCTCCACTTCGACCCAGATTTTTTTCTTAATGGAGTGCGCCTGGATGTGGTTGAGTTGCACCGTTTCCTTGGTCTTGTATTCGACTGACGCCTCACCTGGGAGGCTCATATTCGCAGCCTTAGGGTCTCTTGTACCCGCGCCATGGACATTCTCCGTTCCGTGATGTTTAGCGCTTGGGGCGCTGATAGGGCTACTGCCTTACTTTTTTCATCGATCCTTTGTTCGTTCGAAGCTCGACTACGGATGCGAGTTTTATGCATCCGCAGCTGAGCGTTTATTGCGGAAAAGGGATTCGATCCACCACACCGGCCTCCGCCTTGCGACCGGTGACTTCTGCACTTCCCCCATTGAGAGCCTGTTGGTCGATGCTGGGGAGATGCCACTCGCTCTGCGCTGCGTGCAGTGCATCACTCGCCTGTACACGCGAGCACGGTGCCTTCCTCAGTCGCCAACAGCTTTCACTGCATCCGCAGCTGATCTCGACGGTGCCTATGCCACCGAGAGACGCCAGTCATACCCTAAGTTCTTTGGGTTTAGGGCCAGGAAACTCCTTCGAGAGATAGATATAGCTCTCAGGCCGGTGGCGCCCCCTGTTCTGCCCAGGACGCCACCCTGGAGGGTACCACATTTGGCTATTTGTCGCCACGCCTCTGCTCCCAAAGCTTGTACGGCGCCGGGAGTATTGCGTTCGACCTTTTTGAAGCACACCTCGTGTCACGCTGGAACCGTGCCAGTGTATACGGATGGCTCCAAGTCCCAAGAGGGGGTCGGCTTCTACGCCGTATCCCCTCTGTTTGAAGTCAGCCGGGCTCTGCCAGGCGCTGCATCTGTCTTCACGGCCAAGCTGGTGGCAATACACCACTCGGTACGGGAGATTACGCGACGTGCCCGGTTCGGAGACCATGTTGTGATCTATAGCGACTCACAAAGCGCCCGAGTGCTCTCGTGGCATTGGAATCTCCGCATCCCCTGGTTTGCGATATCCGTGACGCCACGGTTTTGGTGAGCCGGGCAGATATCGAGATTATCTTTTGCTGGGTTCCTGGACATGTAGGAATTGGGGGGAATAAGCATGCCGATGAGGGCGCCAAAGAGTCTGCGAGGACTCTGCGACCGGACCAGCGTTTTGCTCTTCCTCACACCGACTACATGGCAGGAATACGGGCAGCTTTCGGACTGCTTGACAAAGAAGATGGGAGACGGTCGAAGGGAACTTAAAGTTGCGTGCCATTGCGCCGCGACTGTTCCCATGGACCTATCCCTCAATGCCGCGACGGCTTCAGGTCGCTTTCTGTCGTCTGCGAATCGGACACACTCGTGTGACGCATTGCTATTTGATGGAGCGCACGCCTGCGCCCTATTGCGACGACTGCGTCGTCCCCCAGACTGTTCGGCACATTCTTGTCGAATGTCCCAGTCTGGGTGATTTTGACGCACGATACCTGTCCCGGTACCGGAATGGGTGGGGTCGCTACCACCTGTCCTTTGTACTCGGGACGAGTGCGTGTGCATTGACTGGTGGACTTGTTGACTATTTGGGGAAGGCTGGCCTTCTCCCTTTTATTTAACTAGGTTACTTGTTGTTTTTGTTATTATTTTGTTATTGTTATTTCTTTTTATTGTTGTTTCCTGTTTAAAATTTTTAAAGTAGCCTTGAACTAGGCTGTTTGTTTACGGCGACTTATGCCTAAGTGGGAAGTCACCAGATAGCCCCTTTACACCCCCCCCCCCACACTTTTTCGAGTGATAATACCTGCCATTTAAACAATTCATATAAAACTGAAGCCTCTCATAATTAAACCAAGTTAAAATAGCTCTTGTAACGAGTGCTTTTCTTTCTTTTTTTTTAAGGTTTGGAAACAAAAAAATCTCGGATGGAGCTAGATCAGGGCTGTATACGGGGGAGGGGTAAGATCAACTGAAATCTAAAAGTACTTTATAAGGTTTCTACTTGATTCTCGTCGACTTGTCTCACTTTGTTATTCTGATTCATCCTCTATGACCGTCTGCAGTGATGATTATGCTAATTAGCATATTGCTCTTATACCATGACTGACTGTCATTGTCAAAGAAGCGGAATGAGCAGAGTCGTTGTGATGAAAGTGGACCCTTCTGTGAAGCTTACTAGGGCACTTCTCCGCTATAACCCTTGTCAGGTTTTCTCAAAACACTTTCGGAATAGGTATCGTTGATGGTTCTTCGCCCTTCGAGAAAGTCAACAAGTATCACTTCTTGTCCTCTCCCCCTTGAAAAAAACTGTCCCTTACATTTCCTCCTGATCGTTCGGCCTTTGCTTTGATAGGTCCTCTTTCATCTCTTGGCAACCATTGTTTAGACTGCTCTTTGTCTTTCGGGTCATATTGGTAAATTCAGGTCTCATTCCCGGTTATAGTTCGTTGCACAAAATCTCTTGGGATATTCATTCCACTTGTTCAAAGTTGCAATGAACAAATTTAAAGTGCTGTCATGTCATTCAAAATGAAGCAAAGAAATTTCTGTGTACGTGACTAATTGCCCATAGGTTGAAGTTTATATCAGGGTAATTAGAATTTTCAGTGGATATTCTATTTTATTGTAATATTCGTTTTCTACGAACTTCTGGAAACCCCCTCGTAAACCTTATTAACGAGATATTCCAGTTTTATAATGGACTGTCATTGGGCCTACGTTGCCTGGAATTAGTTTCAGGCTCATTCTGGAGAGTTCCCACGAATGGCGTAGTCACCGCATTCGCCCGACATGAACATAATCTAGCATTTATTTGAAGTGGGGCTCACGTCTATTGCTGCTCTAGATAAGACCTCTATAAATAGCGGGAAAATGAGAAAAGCTATTGAGACAAGATCCAGCGGGCGGTTGATAATTTGTCGCCGTTTGCAACTCTGAACTTCGTCCATGCGTTTGGTTTGGCGTCGGTTCTCTTTTATTCCTGTCATATTAGACTCAATTGTACATCGTCTAGGAAGTAAGAAATACCATGGAAAAGGCAAGCTGTGATGCTTAGGGATTCTCGCCGGGAGCAACATTGTTAAGATCTCCGAGTGCTTGGGTGTCCATCTGAGGCCCGGTACTGAGGATTAGGAAAGAGTTGGATGAGTCTAACTCTGCTTACGAAAGTACAGAGGCTCGGAAATCTCACTCTAAGAGTTCTGATGCGAAAAGAACCCCGAATATTTCGCGGAGATCCAGGCCATTTTTTACAACGATTATGTGAAGGTCAATGAGGTCCATAACCAGGGTCATTGGGATGTCAGATTCACCCATGAGACAAATGGTGCACGGAGACATCCGCTACTGCTCGTACAGGATGAGAAAGAATCCACTTTTGTTGTAGAAGATGAAAGACAAGCAGAAAGAACGTACTGCGACGATTGTGAACAAGCTGAAGTATCCTCTTAAGCCTGACAAGCCTTGGTTCTTATCAGACGAGAAGAGTTTCTGTCAGGACCAGGAAGTGAACTCGCAAAAGAACCGGTGGCTTTTGCAGCGTCACCCAAATATCTATCGAGTGTCATGAAGACCGAATTCCCGGTCTACATCTTGGTGATTGGGGTGGTCAGTAGCAAGGGTACGTTGTTTACACGTTTTGCTTTCCGGAGGGCTCCAGACTTAATACAGAGAGCTACATTAAGTGGTTGGGGGAGTTGGTGTTGCCCTGGATTCAGGAGACGGCCACTGGAAGACCGTACGTGTCCCACACAAACAGGAAGACACAATCTTGGCTGTCATAGAATTTCGTTGACCATACCATTCCGAGCATCTCTCCTTTCAACTCTCTAGACTGCAACCCCCTGGACTATTCTGTGTGAGCGTGGTTAAGAGAAAACCCAAAAGTCCCCTTGTACTACCAAGGTGGAGCTTAGGTCTAGGATCACCACAGCTTTCACCAAGTTAAGCAACGGGGTGAATGTCGAGAATGCCTGCAGCAGGTTCAGTCGCCACCTGCTAGCCGTGGTTGAGACCGACGGCAATTTAATTGAATAGTTCAATCCTTCAATTCTTTAATATTTAACTTTGGTAAATATATCTCTATAAATAAACTCTGTTATTTACTTTTATATTGAAGGTTAACAAATTATCTACTGTATCCTGTAGAAATATCATGACTTTTGGTACTTCCGTGTTTTTATTAATTTTTGATAAAACACTGGTTTTTCCTGAGGCGAAGCACCAAGTCAAGGCGTCGCTTTTTTTTCAAAAGGAGTAAAGTTCAATTGTATCCATGTAGAGCCATGAAATAACCCATATGACCATGGGACATATGGTTATTCACCCTAGAGATTTTAAATCTGCCATCGGATTTGGCACTGGGTGGTTCCATCTAGTGGCAGATTTCTTATTTAGCCATTCAAAGGCAGTTTTAAATTATTTGAACCATGGGAAACCATCAATGCAATAACCATTTATCATCTTATCACAAGACGCCTCACGTCATTGGAGGGACTTTCCTCTTTTTAGCATAGGTGGGCGCGATAATCGATAAATCCAAAATTATAATACAATATTGATTATTGACTCTATATAGTGTTATTTTATAATACAATAGCAATAATATTTGAAGACCGTTTCTTAGTTTCTTACCTGGTGAGGCTCTCCTTAATCTCCTCATAGGTTTTGAGGATCCTCCTCACAGCTTGGACCTACATATTTCTGCCTTCAAGGTACACACGGCTCGCCCCTGTGCTAAAGTGGAACCAAAAACTTAACTCAAATTATCGATTATCGCTAGTTTGGAACGAAAAGTATCGGCTATACCGATTAATCGATAACGCGGATAAAAATATCGGATAACCCGATATCGTTATCGCGATAACTCCCACCTATATTTGTTAGTTTATATAGCTGTTTCCTTGTTTTATGGGATTCATATCATCACCGAATTTTCGGTTTTACTAGTATGGAAAAACATGGTTGAGGAGTAGGATCAGTTATTAGAGCATACCGGTCCGGGTTTTTTATAGCATGATAAAATAAAACATCGATATTTTAATCTTAAATTTCATTGCAGAGTTGACGAAGATTTAGGAGATCCAAAGCTTTAGAAACTCGTGATTTCTACTTTCCACAGATGTTCACTTCCTATAACTTCATCCCTTTCGAATAAACGGCTTTTTAGAAAGTTTCTATAAAGTCCCTTTATTGTTTATCTACCCTTTTATAAAAAAAGGGGAAATCAGGTAAAGTTATTATTTTTAAGTTATGGAATAGGACACGTAATAATGGGTTTAAGCTGGACAAGTTTAGGTTTAGGAAAGAGATTGGTAGAAATTGGTTTACAAATCTTGTAAATGAATGGAATAGGCTCACTAAAAGTGATAGAAACTTCCTTCCTGCGGAGTTTCAAGAATGGTTAGATTTATGGCTGAGGATGATAGCTGGTGTAGTGGATTTTACCAAGAGATGTAATAAGGTACCTAACCCCTATATATTCTGCACCTTAAGAAGATAATGGGACTGAACTTGGTGATGAGAGCAGGAGCTGTCTCCGATCGGCTGTTGATTGGCCATTTGTAGACTCTTCTTATGTTCTTATGTTGCGAGTAAATGAGAATAAGCCATTAGTTTTAAGCGGTAAAATATAACGTGATCCACCCAGTGAAAATGCCTGGATTTAAATGCCGAATCTAGATACTTGATTTACTGATATTATCATCATCACAAACTGATTTCCCACAATGTAATTGACTTGAATCAACGCCAATATCGACATAACTAAACGGGACTCGTGACAACCTCTTTACCACCATTGTGTATTGCGTTCGCCGGAACCGAAGTTCAGGGGAGCTCCGTTCCAGAACAACGCCCTTACCCGGGTTTAGTCATCTTCTATAGGTAGACCAGAAGATGGTGTAGGTCTTATTCCTACCCCACATAGAGACGATATTTACTCACATAAAACGCAATTTCTGGGGAAGGATTTGCGTATTTGGATCTGTTTTTCCCTCGTCTAGAGGCGCTTTCTTTAATCACTTAGGCCGCATCTTTTCCTAACTTCTCTGAGGACCCGTGAATTTGCTCCATTGATGTAAATGTCCATTTCAGTTCGTTGTGGTGTTTTTTCCTATGGGTGTTTCAATACGTCTTCAATTTTGGGGGATTGAGTTGAGAGGGTGAGAGGGTTGTGGGGAGGTGAGGCTAAAAAGATGAGTTAAATGAAGAAACGATGCTTCGGAATAGCAGCTTAATCTCATTATTTTAGCGTCCTGAACTTGTGTCACGTGATGCCCGTGTTTATGGTCTTTGCCAGGTCACCATTTAGGAGGGGTTCACCCTCCCATCTTCTCTCGCATTACTCATTCCCTCTTTATGCGCGGGGGGCGGCCACGTGCAGGAATACTTCTCTCTGGATTGAAGTCGTCCACGCTTCTAATGGTACGAGGGTCTTCCTCGTTTCACAAAGAATCGAGAGTAGGAGGGGTTAGGTGGATGAGGTAATATGGTATTCCTCAATACCGCCTGTTCAAAATCCCTCCCACTCTTCCTTAGCACCCTCCTTAGCCCCCATCCCGGTTCAGCATCGCTTTTGTGAAACGGGCGAATGACGACTGCGGAAGGTACAGCGATGCATAAGGGAAAGGGGGCGGCGGGGTGGGGCGAAGACGTCGGGTGGGGCGTATAGATGAGGGCAAGGAGGGAGGGGAGGTGTGTTGAATCGAGCAGCCGGGCATTGTAAAGTGATTTTGAATTGAATTTTCCAGCCCATTCGCCCTTTTGATTCCGTCGTCGCCGGGTTTTGTGTCCATTATTTGTTGCGTTGTTTCGTTCCGCGTCGGTCGAAAGGAAACAATTGGTGTAAGTAGGTTTACTGAGGCTCTAATGGGATTAGGGAGCGGGTTTCGGCGCTCCCTGAAGCGTTAAGTGCGACTACTTGACTTTATTTGACCGACCTAATACGCTGGGCTCACGACGCCGGGCTAAAAGGGACCTTAACAGTCCGGCTATAAAGGTCGAGTTGGTTCATCGTCCGCCGCACCCCGCTCGGTGTTATAATACTCAGGGAGCAATACCTCCCCCCCTCTTTCTCTCTCTCTTATTAAACGGAAACTATAGGTATGGTCAATTGGACTCATTTCGTTCGAGGAGAATTCATCTATGCTCATTTCTAACGCCTTCTTCCCATAGGCATCAACATGCAGAGCAGACTTCTTTCCATAGCCATCAACATGCAGAACAGACCTCTTTCCATAGCTATTGAGATGCAGAGCAGACTTCTTTCTATAGCGATCAACATACAGAGCAGACCTCTTACCATAGCTATCAACATACAGAGCCGACTTCCTTCCATAGTCATTAACAATCAGAGCAGACTTCTTTCCATAACCATTAACAGTTAGGGCAGACTTCTTTCCATACCCATTAACAGTCAGAGCACTTCTTTCCATACCCATTAACAGTTAGGGCAGACTTCTTTCTATACCCATTAACAGTCAGAGCACTTCTTTCCATACCCATTGACTTTGACAAAATCCCAACTCATCCTATCAATAACACTAACCATTTGTGCCATTCTCATCCTTATCAAAAGGGCAAAGTGGAAGGAATAATTGCTCTTTTCGAACATATTATCTTGTTCTGTGCAATGAGATTTTAAGCCTTATGGTGCCCATGAATACAAACGGCTCGTAAATGGGAGAAAAGGGAATCAAGTGACCTCCATCTGCTCTGGATTCTTGAGTGTTTGTTTCTTTGTGTGTGTGTGTGTGTGTGAGAGTGAGAGAGAGAGAGAGCGAGCGAGCTGGGGGGGAGGGAGTGATTGATAGCATCTGCTGTTGGAGGAAGCTAAACAAGTATATGATACAGTGTGTCCCTGTCCCTCATCCTAGAGCGAATCGATGGAGAGGTGCTTAGAATCCCCCTTTGAAGGCGTTTAATTGGCCATTAATCATTTTCAGCCTCCTGGGGGTGATTATTCGGGGGTTGAGGGAGGAAATATAACCCAGTTGAGTCACCAATTTGACTGTGGGACTCAGGGCGTGAATAAGGGTGGAAACTCGTACGACTGACAACAAATTCAATACATTTGTATTGAATTGTCATCCCCGCCATTTTGGGCTAACCCGGCGAAAACCAACGAGGATATCTTCTTCAGACAGTTTGTAAACAGAGATCTGTGAGGAAATCGGTCAAGTTGGGTGAAGTAAAAATGTAAGGGAGGAATATAGCCGCAAATCCTCCTCGCGGTATTTTGGCCGCGAAGGAACACATCTGCGGGAGTTGAGGCCATGAAGGCACGCAAACATTTAAATGTCAGCTGCAACATGTTTTTCATGCTAAATCTGACTTCCCTTACGAGAGGTATTAGGAGGGATTACCCTCCCTTTCACCCCATGTCCCCGATCAGGGATGAGTGAACGAAAGCTGGTCGGCGACTAGCTTCCAAGATTACCTGCCGGCTAAAAGAGTGATACGAGAAGGAGGCTTGTAAATTAAGGTGGGTGGCGGGTAAAATAGGAATGTTTAAAAAGGAATAAACCCAGGTAGTCTTAATCTAGTTAAGAGAGCAGTGGGGGCGGGGAGAGGAGTGCAGTTCCACAAGTCGCCAGGTATATAACAGTCTCCCCCCCCCTGCCCTTTGGGGGACGTATAGAGCGGAAACTTTTATGTGGATCCTAGTTTTGTAAGGCTATGGCCCTCGAAACTGGTTTCTGAGCTCTGTAACGAAAGGGGGGAAGGTTGGGGGAAGTGAAAAAGTGTTGAACATACATAGCTGTTTGATCCACCCGTCGTGCAATGTCATCGGGAGAACGCGCAACACTCCAGATGTTAGCTGCAGTATGTTGGACTATGGTATACCTGACAGCCCCTTATGGGGTAATGTAAAGAGATGTTAACTGCAGCACGTCAGTTCATGGTATACCTGACAGCCCCTTATGGGGGAGAGTGTAAAAAGAGAGTGGGGGAAATGTTGGGCCTGCCGGGGTTTTGATTAAGGGGGGCGGGGTCCTTTTAAAACTCGAGGTCCCTTTGCGAAAGACCATCATTCCTTGAGGAACTGAAACAGGTTCGCACGTCCTTCTTTTGAAGTCTCTTAGAAGTTTCCTCTTTTAGTCACTCACTTATGTAACTGCCACACATTTTCATTTCCCTAACTGTACCACTACACCAGAAATTTCTTTTCAATATCCATATAACAAATCTGCCCTCGTTGTTTGCGTCTATTTTTGTAAATAAATAATTATTTATATTTCTCCATTAGTCTTCTCTGGCGCCCCATAGTCCTGAGAACTATGGCTACTAAGGTGGGTGATGGCAGTTCCGACTGAAGTGGTTTGGGTACATGGAAATGATCTTAACAAGGGTTGGGTGATAAAAGAGAGAGTGAATGGATGTGATTTGGACATTCCTGGCTCCGAAACGACCCCCGTTGATGCGTGGTGAAGGCGAACGAAATAAAAAAGGTTATAAACGTGAGATTAAACGAGGATGAGAAAAGATTAAAGATTATTACTGGAAACCTGTTGAATGTGGTTAATCGAGGTAAAAAAAGAGGTGTGTTTGAAGGTTCCCATTAGTGTGAAGGTTAATGTAGCTATTGGGGGGGATCAAGTGAATTAGTTGAAGGTGCTTCCTCCAGATGCTAAGAGGAACAGCTTTTGGATCGTGTTATATTGAGGGGATCGAAAAGAGGTGTCGAAAGGTTTTTGGAGCATTGTATACTGTCTGAAAGAAAGGAGATAAAGGTATAATGTTAATCATTTACATGGTCCCTATTAATGGCTAAGATAGTTACAAGCCTGGTGTCTGGAGGCACAGTCTCCTTGAGCGAGGAAAGCGTCAAAGCAATGACGAGACGAATCACTGACTTCCCATCACTGAGATCAGTGGACGGGAGGCTTAATCTACTCGGCTATCTTTGAACCTAAAACGACTCAGGAAAAGAAATGGCAAAAATATATTTACTTCCGGGGACTAACTTAAATTTATCAATCTTCCTTCTCACGACTGATGAATCAAAATGTATATATTGAAAAGTGAGTCGGAGTTAAAAGTGATCGTATGCAAAACAAGGTCTGCCGACCAAAGTCTCGTGCTCTCATTTATTCTGATTTATGACTTACGACCTTCAAAACTTTCAATAATTCCCGGATTAACTTTGAGAGGACCTTGGTAACTATATCATTCGAGAGAAAATGTAAAACAACATAGGGGTTTTAAATTTCGTTAGAATCGGCCGAATAGTTACGATGTTATTGCCAAAGCAAAAAGCAAAACGGTACCGACCGACATAATGAGATGTAGAGTTGCCCGCGACTAAAATCTTCTAGGCATAATAAAATGACCCAGTCAAATGGATGCCGAATGGCTCAAGAAAGAGAGAGAGCTATTAAAGAACTTTAAAGAAATAAGAATCCGAATTCAAATTAATGTAAATGTGTGTATGTATGTGCGTGCGTGTAGGGGAGCAAAGCATATGTGGCATAGATAGAACAAAATAAACGTGGTGAAAAGTGAAGGTAGTGCAGGAGATTTGCGAAGGGGTGCTAGGCGCCAGGTGATCAGGATTATCGCTTTCATTATATTTTTTGTTTTTGTTTATCTTTCGTTGTTGTTCTTGTTTTAGTTATTTTAACGGCGTTCGAATCTTTCGTCTTAAAAACTTTAATGTTTTTGGTATATCTAGTGAGCATTTTCTGTTGTTTTATGATATAATTATTACTTATTTTAGTACTTAGTATTTTTGTATTTATTTTATACTAGGGTGTCTGTTTTTTTTGGAATCTTCTTTCTTCTTTACCTTAATTGATTTATATCGAGTCATAGTTGTAGGAATTTGGTCGTAATCGGTTAAATATTTATATATCGATATAGTAAAGGTGTGACGAGGAAGCTGAAAATGGGTCGGTCAGTAAATAAAGGCGATGTGCCCAAGGAGAGAATTATGATTGCTCTAAGGCGAAATGAGTACACTAGAATTTTATGTCTTTTATTTAACATAAAATATAGTTGGTATAAAAGACATCTGAGAAATTCATTACAAAGAGAGTTCATTGTTGATAAATTATTTAGTACAGAGTTGAGTTATGGTAATACTCGGTGGTGAGTAGAATAAGAATGACTTCTCACGAATCTTCCTGGACCAAACGAATGTAAAAAAGTTAAGATTGGTGGGAAGAGTAATCGTTATAATAATAAATAGATTACTAGGAAAGGTTGAAAATGAGTTAATAATAATAAGCCATTTAGCGTAATATGTTTGGGTAAATAGATCGCATAGAATAGTGACGTCATCCATGAAACCTCAGTAGAAGGTCGATAACTAAAGTGAGGTAAAACTTTAGCTTAAATACTGATTGCTAAGGACGAACAATCGATGTTTAGGAGGTAAATTCTGGCTGAATTGAATTAAACCAATTAATTCTGATTGCTAAGGATGAACAGTCGATGTTTAGGAGGTAAATTCGGCATGACTTTAATTAAAAAAATTAATTAGTATAAGTTATAATTTTAGCAAACTGCAATTAGCGAGAGCATATTCATTCAATCAAGATGAATCCTATGGGTGATTCTTGACTAGAAACCTTCATTCGTAATAAATAGCTAAAAGGTTAAAGATGGCTAAGAATGTAATAGCAGCTATAATAGTGATGTGAGCTTGAAAGGGTGTAATTTTCTATTTCAGATAGCTAACACAATGTCCTATAGTTTGAAAGAGGGGCTGATTGAAAGTTTATGGGCACATGACTTGTGCATTCTGGCAAGTGCATGGAAGATGTGCGATATCAATTCCTCTGTTGAAAGTAAATACACTAAAACTAGTACATGTGTTTGGTATTATTATATTGTTCCTCAATTGTTTTATTACCTTTCGGTAGGGGTGACAAGAATTTCGGACCACCCTGTATTATAAATCTACACACTTTTTTATGTATTTTATATTTTAGTAGTAAATGCAAGTTACCTTATTATGTAAATCAGGGTTTAATTTTTTTTTAGTTTTAGCTAGCAATTCAAAATGTAGTTAGTAAAATCCATTAAGAAAAAAAAATAATTTAACCTTAATCTCATTACTTTCTGTTCATTACTTTCTGTGGTATGAATGTAATGGCGTTTATCCTATGATGGATTCTACGAATGACCCTTGACTGCGAACTATAATTCTACAGCAGTACCAAGAGAATGGTACATAAAGGACCTGCGAGTTCCTCTGCTGATACATCGATTTTCCAACAACAGAGCTTTAAAGGATAAAAGTAAAATTCGCCGACTTTTCCTCTTCTTCCTCAAAATTAATCCTGTCCCTCGTTTATTGGGGTCTTGAAATACATTTTTGAGAAATGCTCATTGAAACAAGGATGGGACAAGATATGAAAGAAACCTAACACAGTACTTTGATTTATTTACATTTTTAGTGGCGTGCGCTTAGTCACGTGCCACTATATCTCACTATGTCGATGGGTCGGTTCCCGTTTTGCTTCTTTTTTTTGTTTTAGTAATAACATTGGAACTAATCCGCCGATTCTAACGGAATTGAAAACTCTTATGTTGTTTTACATCCTTTTTCGAATGATATAATTTCCAATGTTCTTCCAGCCAGGAAGTTATTTTGTTTTGGCAATAACATCATAACTATTCGGCCGATTCTAACGAAATTTGGAACCAATATGGTGTTTTACATTCTCTTCCAAATGATATAATTGCTAAGGTTTTCCCAAGGTTATTCAGGGAATTATTAAAAGTTTTGTGAATGTCGTAAAGTCATAAATCAGACTGAGAGCACGCGACTTTGGTCAGTAGACCTTGTTTTTAATTATCAAATGAAATCATACTTTTAAAATAAGTCACTTCCTCACTTTCAAATATCCAGACAGCTCTGGTCTTTATAGTTGTGCTAAATAATTTAATAATCTTAGAATAAGTTACATCGTCTCAAATAAACGAGACACATTTTGAAATGAAACCCTACCAATATAGACCAAAGGAATAAAATTTTAAATTGTTGGAAAGAAGTGGACAATGACGATTTTAGTCCAAGTTTTTTTAATCTTGATGTGCTTCAAAGATATATAAATGAAAAACATATTTAGGCTCACCACCCTCACTAAAATATGAAACATGAATGTATGTTAAAAATTGAAAGTTTACTATGTACGTAACAAACACAACATATTTAAAAATGGGAAAGGTTGGCAAGTCTTTCTAAATGCACCGTCTCCCTCACCTTAAAATGACACCCAACAATCAAGAACTTGCCATATTTGATCCTGAATCCCCCAGAAAGTATCGTCCCAAAAGCATAACTTCACCTAGGAAATTGCATTAAACATTAACCCATACGTAACATGCAAAATATATATAATATTCATTAATGAGATACGCTAGAAACAGGTGACTGAAACTTGATCTTCCCTGGTAGTCAAAACGCGTCCCTCAGGGTGCTTTAAGAAACGGGCGGTGCCATATATTGTTGTATACTAACCCTACGATCAACGAGAAGAAAATTATGATTCAAAATACCACTGCGATAGAGCAAATTACCTGAGCTTTATGGCTTAGTTTTCGTGGTTCTATGACAGACCATCGCGTTGATGACGTAGTCATTATCTAATTGTAACCATGAATGTCTTCAAAACAGCCTTAATACGGCTAGCTTTTTTATCCTCGAGCAGACATCAAGAAATATCCATTTTCTTTGTCTCGACCCGAAGCTCTACCTCAAATGACTATTCAAGGCAAGCTTAGAATCATTGTCGTTTGGCAGCTGTCATCTTCCTTGTCATTTTCTCTTCCGTCTGACGAAACTGACTGAATTCATGGAATCTCGATAGTGCCCAAATGAAAATTACTTAACGCAACATCACTCGTGTTGACCTTTAAACCAAACTAAGCCTAATAATTTACCACCCAATCGGACGCCCCCCGCCCCCCACCCAAATTTGTTCATACAGAATATGAATGAATCTTCCTCTCTCCTCGAAGAAGTCAATGCCGTGTACTGATATACCTGTAACCTCGGCGACTGTGAGCACCGCAACTCGAAGTACATCGGCATGACCACAAACACCTTGTACAGACAGACGCCTTACAGATCACCTTCTTGACGGTGCAATAGAACGTCACAGGAAGAACAAACTCTCCACACTCTCTTCAAGAGGCATGTACAAGGCTGATATGTACATTCTTGCCCGTGACCAGAGGATCCTGTAAGACTCATATGACTGAAGTCATGGAAATCAGCGAAACAAAACAAGAAATAAATATCCAGGTCAATCAACGGCGGGAGATATTGCTACGACTCCCTGCCATGATATTTAATTTTTTGTCCCTTGGCCTTATTCCCGTCCTCTCATTATGGTTTGACTACATTGCGCTGTCCTTTGCTGTTCTTAATCTTTGTCTTTCAATCTCCCTTGCGATTGCCTTTAAAAATCAAACATTCATGTCTTATGTGTTCATTCACGTACAATTTTCTTCCTTTTGTGGTACTATTTGGATATATAGTCTGCAATGCAAGTTTCCTGCATCTTTCTTTCCTCTTTCAAAAGTTTTCGAAAGGCAGAAATTAAATATGGCCAAAACCCTGTGGTGGTTGTTACCCCCCGCAGAGCTTGTATTTGCTTTTGCTTTTCTTCGTATATATATATATATATATATATATATATATATATATATATATATATATATATATATATATGCAGGAAAGAAACCATAGTGATAGGATCATTTTATTCGCGAAACCACCTCCGTCATCGTCAATCGCGGGAAGACTAATGAAATACAAAAGAGATTCAAAACTCCTGGACACACAAATGTACACGTCGGAATCTGATTATGGGGGGCGGTTGGGGGATCAACGGCATTTTGAAAAAGGAAGTATAAATTTCTTACTTATCAAGGGATTAGTGTTGAATTGGCCATCGAAAGTATTAAAGTTTGGAATTTCTTTTATAAGTGCCAATTCAATTACACGCCTATGTGTATAATTGTGAGAATTCTAAAATATTTTTGCATTATCAATGTCAATTGAATGGTTTTCATTTGACATGTGGAGAACCAAACTAGAATAAAGAGATCCACGACGCATATCGCATTTATGTTCCTTCATTCTCTTGGAGAATCTGCTGCTTTTGCCAATATATACTTTATTGCAAAATTGGCAAGGAGTATAATAAACTTCCTGTTCTTTATCGATGGATCTATTTATAGACAGACTATTTCAGATCGGGGTTTTTCGTATTGAAAGGCCACATTGATGTTGTTTATACGTGCTAACTTTTAAAATTAATTAATTGGGGCCGGTATAGGAATGTGGATCATTATTCAGTTTTTTTATAGGAGTTCCTGTCATTTAGAAAATCATTCAATCACTATCTAAATGGTTTTGTCAGATAGAAATATCTGAATAAAAATATCCTGAATCTTTCTCAATTCTCAATTCAAAAGATCATTCTTGTCTTTGGCCTGTCTTTTTCATATAAATTTAGTGACCATCTCACTCTTCAACATTTAGAATCGATTGAGAAATAAAAAAAAAGAGCTGGTATTAATAAGGACTTTATCAGTGGTTTTTTATTGGTGCCTTAAATTCCGATCATAACTTTGCGTCAATCTCATTTCGGTTATTAAGTGCTTTGAGAGAACTTAAACAAAACATGGATATTCTGTTTACTAAATCTGACAAAACCAATCAGACAGTGATTATGGATAGTGATTAGTATTCAACTAAATTGAATAGTTTGCTAAATAACAGGAACACCTAGGAAAAGCTGAATAATCATCCACTGGCAAACAAAACTAAATCGTTTAATAGCTCGCTCAAAAATATTCTCAAAGGACACCCTAATCTAATTAAACAATTTAAAGTGGATAATCCCTTGCTACCGTACATGTATGGTTTACCGAAAACACAAAGATGGTAATCCGACTAGACCGAAAATTTCCAATGTAGGATCCCGCGCGTACAAACTTTCTCAGTGGTTAGCGAACATCCTATTCAAATTAATTGGTAGCATCTCTGATGCTCACATTATCCATTCTGGTGATTTTGTAAATAAAATTAAAGAGGTTGATTTATCCAATAAGCAGTTGCTAAGTTTAGATATAAATAGCCTTTTCACTGAAGTTCCTGTTGATGAAGCCCTGGATACTATGTAATCTGTTCATGGAGAACTTTGAGAAACACCTCCTCTCCCCCTAACTTACCTAATCCCAAAACTTAGTTCGGCCATGTGGACGATGTATGTGCCACATGTCCTATTAATGATAACTCATTTGATTCTTTTTTCTAACAATTCAATAATATCCAGCCCACCATTACTTTTAAAGTAGAATGGGAACAAAACAACTCATTGCCATTTCTGGATGTAAAAATATCTAAAGTAAACAACAAAGCAAATTGTTCCGTCTACCGGAAACCAACCAACTTCAATGCCTATATTCATTATTTATCGTGCCACGACGTATCAGTTAAAATATTTGTAGTTTCTTACCTGTTCCTGAGAGCATATCGCATTTGTGATACTTGTTTCTTGCAGGATGAAATCAATACGATGATCCAAACATTCATTCAGCTGCAGTATCCTCTTTGGTTCATAGAAAAATGTCATTATCAAGCCAGAACAATCTTTTACTGGCCAGCTAAGCTCAAAGAAAGGGTATGTGAAAATTATTGTATTACATTACCACACTCGCCACAATTAATCAATTTTACAAAGTTAGGAAGTGTAAATAATATCAATGTGGCCTTTCAATACGAAAAAAAGATCCGAAATAGTCTGTTTATAAATAGATCCATCGATAAAGAACAGAGAGTTTATTATATTCCTTGCTAATTTTGCAATGAGATAAATATTGGCGAAAGTAGCAGATTCTCGGAGTGAATGAAGGAACATAAATGAGATATGCGACGTGGATCTCTTTCTTCTAGTTTGGTTCTCCACATTTCAAATTGAAAACCATTCAATTGACATTGTTAATACAAAAATAATTTATAATTCTCACAATTATATACATAGGCGTGTAATTGAATCGGCGCTTATAAAGGAAATTCCAAACTTTAATACTTCTGATGGCCAATTCAACACTAATCCCTTGATAAGCAGGAGATTTATACTACTTTCTTTACTAAAAAATGCCGCTGCTCCCCCTCCCTCCCTACTAATCAGATTCCGACTTGTAAAGTGTGTAATTTGTGCGTCCTGAAGTTTTGCATCTATTTTGTATTTCATTAGTCTTCCAGCAATTGACGGTGACGGAGGTTTCCGTCGAAACCTGGTTTCGCGAATAAATTGATCCTATCACTGTGGTTTCTCTCTTCCATTTACATGTACGCTACTCTACTTCTTTGTATATATATATATATATATATATATATATATATATATATATATATATATATATATATATATATTATATATATATATATAGTGTTAACAGAGCATTGAGCTCCAGCGGCGATACAAGTAACTATTTTTCATTATTCAGAGAGTTTCTAGTGCTCCATGTAAGCTAGCTTTTTTCAACTAAACTTTTAATATAGTTATTATATTCAGGGCACGTAAGTATTTTGAAGTCATTTGTAGAAATGTAGAAAAAGGTGCCTATTACATCAGTGGAAAGGTCAGGTGAGTTAGGAGGCCATGTGTCTGGGAGAACATTAGTAGTTGAAATTAGCACGCATCCAAGCTTGGGTTATTTTACCCGTATGATATGGTGCAGAGTCTTGTATGGAGTTATAAGGTATTCCGTTGCGTACTCTGTCTATCCAGGACCTCACACCCTTCTCCGAATCCTTTGTGTAAGCAGCAGCATTGACTCTAAAACCCTGTGAATAAAAGTGATGGGGAGGGGGGTTTGACATCTCATGATAATGTCTCCAATAACCATCACAGTTCCTGGAAACTTTGTATCCATTGCAGGTTGAGCCTCGCTTGGCATTCTGCATGACCATCTGTCACTCCAGCTGTCAAGCGCTTTGCACCGATCAAACAATTCTCTCTCTTTTTTCGTCTTCTGATGGTGCCTTATGAAACCTTGAAGTCCTTTGTCATGACTCTGAAAGAACCTTTAGGCGTTTTCTTGAATTTTTTTCCTATACTTTCTGCACAAATTCTTGGATCATGATGGTATTAGAAACCTTTGCATGGGTCGGATCCTTATCAACATTTTTCAAGTCTTTTCTAACTTTTGGCAACGAAGGATCGGCAAACTTTCAAAAAGAGGAAATCTATTAAAGACTCGAATTAACCGTAATAATAATACTAATTTGAAAAACACTTTGTAGTAAGTGTCAAGTAGCGGTAAACTTTTGATCCCTTATTATTAAAGCAGTTCTTTATGAATATATTAGGTAGATACTCATTTAAATTATTCCTTTATTATGGGTAGTATAGCAATGAGTAGACGCTTTCATACAGCATTAGGCACGCCCCTGGAGCGGGGGGGGGGGGGGGAGTCGTCATCTACGCCATGTAAGTGCCCGTACCCAAAAGGCCAATTTAACAGCCATAGAAAAACAACTGTATCAATTGAGTATTATAACCTTTACTTTTAGCGGGGTAGTACACGGGATTGTTTTCCTCCACCGGAGAAAGGCGCGAGAAAATCAGCTACTTGGCATGGATGAAGAACGTCTCCCAGGTGTACCCGAGGCATACCATCACTTGGTACATCGCAACTTACCTTACCTATCCCTCATTGCCAAGTTACATCCTTTTCGCGGAATTTTTTTTTTTATCAGCACGTCGTTAGAGATTTTTGGCGGCCTTTTTTCACTTTTTAGGTCATAGCTAATGACAAGGGTTTTCCATTAGCGTTATTAGGACTCAAAAATGAGATACCCAATCTTCTCACTTCACCCATATTCTTTACTGAAGTTGTCCCATCAGTTGCTACACCCTAACACGCGAGAATACACCGACCACGGGGCAATAAAGCAATTATACTGCATATACTCGTATATATAAAAAAAGAAGAATTTCGATGGAGTGAATAGAGCTGGACTTTTAAAAGACCCACTCGGTCTTTTAAGATGGACTCTTTGTTATTGGAATTATCATAATAAAGAGGTGTATTATCTGCCCGAGAAAATGATCTATTTTACATCATCAGACTTCCTCCTTTAATCTTTTGAGTTCTAAAAATGGGTATATTATTTAAAGAGGAAAAACCATCTCTTTTAAATTGTTAGGTGTATAAATATTAGGAAACAATTCAGGTAATTTAACGTTCATAAAATGTAAATGAATTAAGAATTTAATGAAAAACCTAAATCCATTACTTGAGGTTTGAGAAATAACGTAATATGTCGTGATGCAGGTCGATTTCGAGGTACACTTACTATGTACCTATGTACATACGCACATGTATAAATTTATGAGTTAAAAGCAAAGGCTGGATAAGATTTTTCAGCCATTGTACTATAAAGTACTTCTGTGTACTACAGAACCCTCGCTTTGATTGGGTACACGCGTCCTTCTCCTCTCCGATTGTTGCTCCTTCGCCTTTTCATTGTTGACGGTAACCTGAGTTTGTGCGTCCAGATTGACTATTATATTGTTGAAGACTTTGACTCCTCAAGTTTATTTTTATTCTAGGGTCCTCGTCGAAGGGTGTTATCGATTTTCCTCCGCTTTAGGAAAGGGGGTCAATGATAGTAGAGTGCTACAGAAGAGAATCCCCACTCTACATAAATAGAGTGGCCCCGAGTGCCACTGCCTCCTCACGCAGGACCATTGGATGAAGAACTGGATGACCACCATCACAGCAGCTACTGTAAACCTCGTAAGTCCATTTTCGCCTTCATTAATTTGCTTCTGCGCTTTGTACTTCTCTTTATTATCGCCCCAGTGAATGCTTATGCCCTCACTCAAAAGCGCCATTTCCCATATTTTCAATTGAACAAATCATCGGGTTCAGAAACAAAAGAGTTCGATCTTCGTAGCATTACCTGGGTGAGAAAATAGGTGATGAAGGGTGATTTGAATCCACCACACTAGTGTTATGGCAAAAGCAACGAAGTCTACTGACAGAAACCTAGCCAAAGATGAGATAAAGTGTGCAAATGAGCGTGGATGTGCACGAGAGCGGATGAAAATGAAATAAATTCGGCACGTTTTCGGTCAATTTCTGGCGGTGGTTCTGTTGGAGAATGAGACCTGGCGTTTTGGGAGAATCAACAAGAGACAAAATCACTCCAATGACCTGTGGCGTTTTGTGATAAGATGATAAATGGTTATTGCATTGATGGTTTCCAATGGTTCAAATCACTTGCAAGTGCCTTTGAATGGCTAAAGGAGGCTTCTGCCACTAGATGGCGCCACCCAGCGCCAACTCCTATGGCAGATTTTAAATTTTCATGGTAAAAAACCACATGCCCTATGGTCATATGGATCATTTCATGGCTCTAAATGGGTACCATTGAACTTTACTCATTTTGAAAATTGAACTTTACTCCTCTTGAAAAACAAGCGACGTCTAGATCTAGCGCTTCGCTGCAGGAAAAAATGGGAGGATGTAGTGGGAGGGAAGGCGAAGTTGATAGAGTGTATGAGTTTTTAGCTTTCATGCAGTTCAAACTCAGTCTTAGGAATTAGATATGAGTATGTATAGAGAAGATTTGCCTATAGATGAAGAAAAGGCGCAATCCTTCAAGCGAAAAGTCACGTTGTGTGAGAAAGTGAGAGAGATAAATGCAGGTAGAAGGAAAATAGATTGTATTGGAATGCTTATTTATTTTTTATTTAGCGACAAAAATGAAAAGATATGATAAGTTGGAAAGATGAGCGAGTGGATTAAGAAAGAAAGTTGTGATGTGGTGGATGACTTAGTAGAAACCATCCTAGGAAGAAGAGACTGCAATGAATGACGACTGGGAGGAGCAAGATTTGATTGGGTGAGTCTTAAGTGACTAATTAGTGTGAAATGGTTAATCCAGAGATCATTCGATTGTGAATGAAAGAGGGGCATAATAAGTTGAGTTAAAGTGGGGGCTCTTGGTGAAATGAAGGATGGAAAGGTCTTAGACAAATTCCGTGAGAACGCCAAAAGAATAAGAACACTCCTTCCCTGTACCAAAAGTTCAAAATGATTCTCTTATAATAATTTGTAACTATATATTATATGTCCCAATCCGCAGCCAATGTGTTGAGGTGGAGTAGAAGGCGTACAAACTATTGGGACAGTTCTCTGCACTACTATCAAAGATTGAGTACACGAGAAAAAGGAGCCCTTCAATTGCACTGTGACATTAATCAAAACATCTCTATTTTGAATGAACAATGGAGGAAAATAAAGCTGAAACATACACATAATCAAGTAGACAAATAAATTGATGAACGCCGATTGTGACATCCCTTTGATATCACTCGACTCAGATCATTAAGTGGGTCTGAGGCGTGTGTAGAAAAGGCATCTGGATTGAGGCTCGCCGAATAATTGGAAGCATTGTCCCAATTCAATGGATTGCCTTCCCTTCTATTACCCGTTGTTATGCATTGTGCGTTAATGGGGCTGATGGGAATAGAAATGAGAATGGACGAACCGTGGAGGAAATGGCCTCTGAATGGGATGGTTTAAGTAAATGATTTTGTACTTGTAGTTGAATTAAACGAGAAACGCCGTTTGTCAGAGGACCACTCGCCATCTATAGAACAACCTTTATGAGGCAATTGGCCTTCTCCCTCATCCCTCGACATGTCTCGCTGGTCTCCAATCAATTGCTATCTGTACTGTGTATAATTTCGAATTAAAGAGCAATCACCGTGGAGGGAACGTGGAACCCAATTGTGGTTTTGTCATGGGTGTATTTCTGCTTGCATAAGGGAAGTAAATGAACGTGGAGGAGGTACATTAGTTGATAGGTTTTTCGTCAGTTAATCTTGATATAGTCAGAGAGGAGAGAGAGTGTAATTAAATATGATTTTTATTCTTACGTGATAAGGTTTTATTATGTATATTTTTAGGCTTTTGGTTGGTTATTCCTGGGGATTGTGTTAAATAGGTTTTATTGATATCTAATGGTGGTCATTAGACCGAAAGTAATATATGAAAAATAGGTTTGAGAACTTTTAATTTCTAATTCCGTATAACGATAATATTTACATTATTTACAGTTTATAAACCATAAAAACAGGATAAAATGATTTATTTGATGAGTTTCTGTATGTAGATGATATAGTGGTAATTTTGTGGTTTTACTTGCAGTGAATAATCATTATTCTTTAATTGGTAATTATGACCGATACCCGTGGATCAAATTATGAAATGAAATGAATAGATGATAGTCCAACTTAACATTTTGTTATGATTAGATCTTAAAAATAAAGATTTTTAAAGATTTTAATGCAATTAGCAAGTTAATTAGCTTGTGAATTACGTTGGGAACATTTTGACTAATTTTGTAAAAAAAAAAAAAAAATCGAAGTACAGAATTTTCACATAATTTAATTGCCGAAGTTCAGAATAGTTGGATATTTGCATCCATTTGGAAATTTCTTGAGCCTATTAAATCGAATCATAAGTACAAAGTTAGTGTTTTAAGTTAGCGTGACAATTTTGCGTTCACATTTTGGGTTCCAGATATTTTGGTGCTTATATACATATATACAGTCGCAGCCAAAATTGTTGGGCACCTCGAAAACTTTAGGAAATTAGAAAAATGCAGTTCGTAAAGATTTTATTTGCAAATAAATATGAATATAACATTGAAATAAAGAAGAATAAATAGCAATAAGTTCAAAATGGTCCAAACTATTAACAAAAATTAACTAAATGAAATATTTGCTAGAAGATGTAACATCAGCAGCATATAATAGATAAGCAGATGCAGCTCTGTAATAATTACAGCAACACCAAACAAATATAAGAAGCTCAGTAGCGTATCAAGAGTCCCTTGGTAGTTGAGAGAGAGAGAGAGAGAGAGAGAGAGAGAGAGAGAGAGAGAGAGAGAGAGAGAGAGAGAGAGCATTTATTCCACGAAGGAAGAAGATTCTCTTTGAGGGTGCGACACTTCAAGGGTGTGATGTTAGCCCATTCCTTGGTGATGGGGTTGCTTTTAGTTGTTGATCGGAGCCTGGCTGACGACGTCTTACGGCCTCTTTTAGCACCTTCCAGAGGTTTACCAATGGATTCGTATCCGGAAACTGAGGTGGCCATACCATCATCTTAATATTGTTGTCCCAGAACCACTAAATAGTGATGCTGACCTTTGAGATGGGGCATTGTCCTGCTGGAAAATCGCGTTACGAGCATTTCTGGGGAAAGTCTCGGGCTGAGGCCAGCAGTTAATCTCTTAGGAAAGTTTGGTGCTTCCCTAAATTTATGGTGCCTTCACAAAGGGTGGAACGACCCTAGCTGCTGAATTTTACATGAGAAAGTGGCAACCATACTTTACTGTTGGTACCGTATACTCTCCATTCCACCACTCCCTTGGCCTTTCCGGGCTCTAATGTTACCTGGGAAAGAAAATAACTGGAAGGTGAAATCTTCGGACCATAAGACACGTCCCCACTGACGCATGGTCGAGTTAAGGTGAGCTCCTGCCCAAGCCAGTGGACGTCGCTTTTGTTGAAGGTTGATCAACAGCTTCAGGGGCGCTTTACATGACTTCAAGCTTTTTGCGATCAGCGTGCGACAGACTGTTCTGAGGTTTGCCTTAACTTGGCCGCCCTTTGTTCATTCATGTTGTAGATGGACTGAGGTTTTCTTACGATCCTGAAGACATGCGAATCAGAGACACGTCCTCATGTTGCGTACTGGCCCTGAGTCTTTCATAACGAGGTCAGTTTTTGATGTTCCACTTTTTCGGATCATCTTCAGCAATTTTGCAACGCCGGAATATGATCTGCCGACGCCCCAGACGATTTCTCGGCCGGTGAGACCCTCCTCGTGCAGCTTATCTATACTTAAGTGTTTTTGCTATTATCATTATCATTATCAAATTCTGTCTACATGGAAATCATATTTATCAAAAATATGATGTTAGATGAGGAAGTTTTGATTGTAAATTACCGCATACTAACATCAGGGTTTCATATATTTCATTAGCATCGCCATTTTAGTATTTTAAAAAAAAAGTTAAAAGGAAGCTTGTACTTTAATTTTGCTTTCCAGGTGTATTGGACACATACATGGAAACCTACATTAACATATTCAAAGACATACCTAAAGGAAAAAGAAAATTTTCAGATATATATATATATATATATATATATATATATATATATATATATATATATATATATATATATATATATATATATATATATATATATATATATATAAATATATATATGTATATATATGAAAAACTCACAAAGTATCACGTGATGGTAGGAAATGAATGCAATGCCCCACAGGAAGAAATGAAAAGGTGTTTCCAAGTACTTTCAAACTTTATTAAGTTCCTTATCAAGGATAACTACAAGAAATAATATTATATTAGAGGTATATATACGAAAGAAAAGAATGAAAGACCGCCTCAAAAACAAGAAATTTCCAATGAGGAAGACGGAAGGGAAAAGGTAAAGATTCACATTAAGAATTACAAGAAGCAGGTAGTAAGGTCAAACTGAGAAGACGGAAAGGATAACAGATTTAAAGAAATGGAGATAGCCTAACGAGGGAGATTATAAGACACGAGGAGCGTTAGGCTATCTCCATTTCTTTAGATCTGTTACCCTTTCCGTCTTCTCAGTTTGACCTTACTACCTGTGTCGTAGAATAGGCTCTCGACGATATACCATATATAACTATTCGTTGAGGGAATTATTCTAATATTTCGAGTGCGTGGTAATCTGATTGACTGAGGTTAGTCCAAAAGGGTTGGGGGGGCCTGGAGAGGCTTATTTATCTTCAATATGCTTAAGAAGTGGAACGGTGCACAAGGATAAATAATATGGCTACCCTTAATAAAATAGAGTTTTATTAATTAAACTATCAACAACACAAAAAAAATGTTTACATAAACGGAGAATGAAAAGGGTCGTGAGAATATCTGAGTAATCCGAGGATTAAGATTTGAAGAGATTTAAAAAGGTAAACAAATACAAATTAAAGGGGGGGAATGGTTCGCTAAACCATTTAAAGCACAGGGTTGCGTTGAGAAAATGTTAAATGGTTAAAGGTAATGCTCAGCTTACGTAATTACAAAGTTGTTGTGCAGAGGATCACGATGCGAAGGAATCTTCGGTCCACTGGCGATTTCCAGCAGAAGAGTTCTTCGGGGGGTTGTCCTTAACGAAGGGGAAGGACTGTCTTCGAAGAATGAGAGCGAAGTGGGACTCAGAAGTACGAGCGATCTTTGTGACAGCAAATCGGAGATGTTCTAGATGAACAATGGAACTTGTTGTTGAAACCAAGCGTTCTCTTGAAGAACGTTAAAAAGGGGGAATTAAATTATCCGGATGTGATGTCTTGGGAACGAGAACCGTTTCTTGACGAACGGGCTTGATGAACAATGGCTGTTCTAACGTTGTTCTTTTTCTGAACAACAGGGAAGGGGGGTGAGAACTGTTTCTTGTCAAACGGGCTCAAAGAACATTGGCTGTTCTAACGTTGTTCTCTTTCTGAACAACAGGGGGGCCTTGTTGACTTGGCGTCTCGAAGGCACGAACCTTGGCACTCAAGAGATATTGCCCCCTTCTGGAAAATAAGGGGGTTCTCGAGGTAGAGAGTTCCTAGGTGCACAAAGGAGACCGGATCAGCTTGATAACTCGCGAAGATAATCAGGATCTGATCTGCTTCAATCGGGAAAAGCTATGATATAAATAGTCGAAGCCATCCCCTTGGCGTAGGGGACAATTGAGTGGGAGGCTTCGGGGGAATGTCCCGCTGGCGCCTGTGAAAATATCTTATCTGCCTATAAGCCTAACTCAATCTTGCGAGATCGACGTATGGAGGCGAAGCGGAGGATTGAACCTCCTTGATTCAACATTTGCTATGGTGGGCGATAACGCGCTCTGCTTCCTCTCGCAGATTCACGTGAGGGGCATGTGTTTCTAACATGTGATAGCGGCTGAATTTAAGCGGCCTCAGACCGTTCTATCACACCCTGCTTCTTGTAATTCTTAATGTGAATCTTTACCTTCCCCCTTTCGTCTTCCTCATTGGTGATTTCTTATTTTATTGAAGCGATCTTTCATACTTTTCTTTCGTATATATACCTCTAAAGTAATATATGTTTATATATATATATATATATATATATATATATATATATATATAGTACAAGAAAGAGAAATTGGACGCGAATCAACAAATGAGACAAGAAACAGGAGTTTTTTAAAGGCAAGAGAAAGGGACATTAGAAGAAGACTAGAATCAAAGAGAGCAGAGGGCGGTACAATGAAGGCAATTCTTTAGCGAGAAACCAGAGATAACGCGAGGAGAAAAAAGTTTGAAATTCCTGGCTGGGACTCGAACCCGGGTCTGCTGATTGCCGGTCAGATGCTCTACCGCTAAGCTACAAGGCACAGTGACTCTACTTCGTCCAAAGCGTTACCCCATCAAACCCAGTATCTCTCTAAGCTAGGAACCTCCAAGGAATTTTTATACCATATCTTCTTACCCGCTCACAATTTAAAGGCTCATCCCCCATGTCACATACAAAGAAGAAGGAGGAAATGCAAGTTCTGCGGGTGATAACAAACACCACAGGGCTTTCGCCATATCCATTTTCTGCCTTTCAAAACAATTTTGAAGACAGAAATAAATGTGCATAAAACTTGCATTGCAGACTATATTACAATATAGTACAAGAAAGAGAAATTGGACGCGAATGAGCAATGAGACAAGAAACAGGAGTTTTTTAAAGGCAAGAGAAAGGGACATTAGAAGAAGACTAGAATCAAAGAGAGCAGAGGGCGGCACAATGAAGGCAATCCTTTACCAAGAAGACAGAGATAACGCCAGGGAAAAAAAGTTTGAAATTCCTGGCCGGGACTCGAACCCGGGTCTGCTGATTGCCGGTCAGATGCTCTACCGCTGAGCTACCAGGCACAGTGACTCTACTTCGCCCAAAGCATTACTCCATCAAACCCAGTATCTCTCTAAGCTAGGAACCTCCAAGGAATTTTTATACCACATCTTCTTACGCGCTCACAATTTAAAGGCTCATGACAAGATTAAGTTTAAAGAGACCGTGGGATATATTGAAGTTAAGACAGGAATTTATGAAGGAGCATTGAACAATATTTCTTTTAATCTAGTCCCGATTTGTAAATAAACAGCCGAATTCCAATTGATAGGATGACCATGTTCAGATAAGTGAGCGTCGAAAGCACTATTGCTTTTACCTCTTCTAATATTCTACTTGTGTTGGGACAAACGAACATTTAATGAATTTTCAGTTTACCCAAAGTATTGCTTAAGACAAACTGAACAATTGACAGAATAAACCCCCCTATATTCTTGTTATTATTTTGAACCAAAATTTTGCACATAGTATACTTATAATTAAATATGACTGAAATATTAAAAAAATTCAAAAGAGGGGGGAGAAAGGAAAAGGCCTCAGAAAACGGTAAAACAAGGCAATTCTTAAAATTGAATGGGGAAGGGGATTCAATTCTGTAAAATCCCTCCCGCAATCAATTTTATATTTGCATATGTATGTATTCATAGTTATGTGACTCATATTTTTACATTTCACACGCACACTCTTACACGTGGATATTTTTTTTGTAGAGATTTTATCCTTTTGTACTTGCTTTTAATCTCTCTTTTCTGATAATTTATTTCTATTTTTCACGCCGACTCTGTTTTGTATCTTCTCGTTTTTTCATATATATATATATATATATATATATATATATATATATATATATATATATATATATATATATATATATATATATATATATATATATATTTATATATAAAGGGACACAAAATAGAAAAATTATTAAAACGGATATGAAGTATAAAACCAAATAGATAAGGCCTACATCCGGAATTCCAACTGTGAGCACAGAATGTAGACATTTAGGTCACTAAACTAAATACATACACACCTGATTGTGAATACACAAAAATAAACTAGAGAAACATAACTAAATTAATAAATCAAAGGGCTAAGATTTAAAATGGACAATTTTGTTATAAATAAGACATTTAATAACAGGGGCCAGTTTAAAGAGACCGGGGGATATATTAAAATTTAGCCGAATTCCAATTGATAGAGTGACTGTTTTCAAATAAATGGACAAAGAAAGCACTACTGCTTTTCGGCCCCTCCTAATAATATATTTATGTTGTTCAGTTTGCCTTTAGCAATACTTTGGGCAAACCAGTAAATCATTAAGTGTATGCGAAATGACACTTCAACGGGCTTATTGTGAGTTCGTGTGCGTGCAAACGGATTAACAAAGTGCGAAGGGACTGTACGTGATGGTCCCATGTATAGGTGGCAACGTACACGTTGTCAAAATAAAAGGTTACTTCGGCGTTAAACACGGGGCATAAATGAGCAGGAATAGGGTAAGGCTTAGTTCTTGTTCTTGCGTTTTTAAAACAACCTCATGAGTACATTGGGTTGAACAACCTAGGGTTTCGGAGACTACGTCCGAGAATTCACTTAGTGGACTCGCCAATTGAGCCTTCTCGAGCTCGGTGGCTGGGTCCGATTGGATGGAAGGGGGAAACGGCAAAGGGGATTCATTGTCTGCTTCCACGCAGACCATTTAAACAAGGCAAAGCGGTTCGACAGGGCAAGTTGCCTCTAAGATGAGTTCTTCGTCCAAAGCGACCTCATTATTAATGCACACGCGTCGGTGGTACCTTTTTAACAGGTTGACGTGGTACACTTTATTATCTGAGGGGGGGTCTGAATTAAGTAGTCGATCGGGCCTCGGGGTTCTGCTACTAGAAAAAGGTCCTTTTCACTGAGATAGGAGCTTATTAGTCCCCGAGGGCAACAGAAGTAGTACTTCGTCGCCTGCTTCGAATTTCCGTGCTTTGGATTTGGTCATTTCCACATGATCACGGCTTAATTCTCTCTCGTGCTGTCGTATTTCTTCTCTGTCTTTCTTCTCCTTCTCTCTGTGCTTGTTCTTTCCTTTCTGCCCGTTGGTTTCGTTCTTCCTCTTGAACGTAAGCGATTAAATCCTTTCCTGATAGTCGTAGGATCTGTACCTGCTTATGAAAATGATCGAACGAAGACATCTTGAATATGCTGCGTTCGTCTTTCGCCACACGAGAAAGCTTACTAGAACAAATGAGGCTCTTCCTAACATCTGACATACTTGTAATTAATAATTAACCCCCATAAAAAAAAAACTTACTAAAGGTTCCAATTAATTATGCTTCGGGGATGGCTTTTCCGATCCTTAAAATCCGAAGACGTGGTAAGAAGGGTTGAAGCGCGCCTAACTACTTCCACGAACAACACTGAGTGATGACTAGCTCCTACTTGCCTCTTGGACCTTCACTAAATTCTTCTCTGGACGAGAATGTAGTCGATTTACTCTCGACTAACGAAGGCGTTAGACCTAACTCACTGGACGGCGGCTTCAGACACAATCTGCATGTGAATTCTGAACTGTCGAATATATACCCCAAAATTATCTAGACGAGGAGAGAGATTCATCGCCCACAGACTTCCTTAATTGCCTTGGGTCGCGATAAGGTTCCATAGAGCGAAGCCGCAATGCCCTCTTAATGGTCTTTCCATTCTTCTAATTTTCGCAGTATATAGGGCAGACGAATTTAGAGCAGTCAACGGCAAACTGGGGAAGTCAGAGGAAGAAGCGATTCTTCTCTATCTCCCATTCTTCCACAGACATACTTCCTATCTGCTGCTGCCAGGAGTACAAATCTATTATTAATAAAACACACATGGCGTCATTCTTTCAGGTTTCAAAGCCATATACAACGTTATTGTAATGTCATGAAATCAAACATCTAAATTGCCCCAATTTGACAAAAGACATTCGGGAATACTTCAACCTTGCAATCAAACATAATGCTTAGGATAGAAAATTCCAGACTGACAAAAGAATATATAAAACTTTAATCACATCCAAACACATAAGAATACAATCAGGCACCAAGATCTCCGCCCTGCACATATTTCATAGCAAATTCAGACGCAAAGATCCAATAGCTACGCCTATTAAGTGGGCTTCTTCATAGACTAAATTGAAGGTCACGGGGCGTTTTCAAAAATAGAAGTTCCATATAAGAGGCTGTACTTTGTAAAATTATTATTATTATAGCAATTATAATAGCATCACCTTTATTATGAGCCTCATATCAGAATTCTTTAGTGAAATCAAGTACCACAAGTTTAATTTGTGTAATCTGTGGTATAAACGATCCCATTCATCTTAACTCGTTTATCCAATTACTCGTTATTCAATGTAACTCCTCATCCACGTTCCAAGCTATTAACTACTTAACAAAGTCCACCATTATTATTATATACGAGTAAATTAACCAATTAGGCAGAAGTTATACTTTCGAGACTCTTGGTAAAATATAGCGGAGTGATAACAAAGAGCACCTTAAAAGAAAACTGGTAACATAACCCTGGAAAACGCTAAGGAAATTATTATTACGTGAACCATTAAAGCTTAAGAGAGAAAATGGGAGATATAGTAACAGAAAAAATAAGGGCATACTATTTTAATCATTATAAGAAAATGAATAAAGGAGTTGGATTTGAACCTGTGTCATTAAGCGCTCTTCGCCAAAATGTCCACGACGCTTATCGCTAGAACTACCATCCTCACCCCCCGCCCCCCCAAAGGTTGATTCAAGAATCCTTTTGAATAACGAAGTGCAGGTTTTTGTCCAGTGAGAGATATGTCAAGTGTTTATCTAATAGGAGGGGACACGAGCTTTTTGTTTGTAATAATTGAAAATCACATGAAACGTGACATATAATAGATGTATTTCAAAGGCCTAAAGAAATGAAAACTGGTAACACAACCTGAAAAAAGGTAAGGAAATTATTATTACGTGAACCATTAAAGCCTAAGAGAGAAAATGGGAGATATAGTAACATGAAAAATAAGGGCATACTATTTTAATCATTATAAAAAAATGAATAAAGAAGTTGAATTTGAATCTGTGTCATTAAGCGCTCTTCGCCAAAATGACCACGACGCTTATCGCCAGAACTACCATCCTCAACCCCCCAAAGGCTGATTCAAGAAGCCTTTTGAATATCGAAGTGTAGATTTTTACCTCTCCTTCGTCCTTTGAATGCCCTATTAATTTCTTTCTCTTTCATAGTCCCGATCAACTTTGCGAAGCGTACCTTAAAAAGCTTGTTTATTCTGAAGAATTTTGTCTTCCGCGTAGCCGAGTGGTCTAAGGAACGGTTTAATTGAGATCAAAGCGGTTGCTCGTGGCCTCAGTGTGCACGGTTCGAATCCTACCCCTGTACGGAATTTTTGCGAATTAGGAAATAACATTTCCGAAAAAAATTATCCTGTTTTTCGGTTTCTTGCGGTTTGCTGGATTCGCTATAAACAGTTCGGGAGTTATAGGATACCTCTGTCTTACGCCTTGTTTGGTTTGTATCTTATTACTCACTCTGTGCACGCTAAATAGCGAGGTTGCACGAAAGTTTATACAGGAAACTTTCTCGATATAAGTTTTGTTAGTGCCTTGTTTCTCTAATGCTTTTTAAACATAATTGGTGCTTACTGAGGTAAAGGCTTATTTATTGTCAACGAATACCATGTAGAGAGGTGTTTCTTATTCATTTGTTCCCTCCAAAAATTTTTGAACCGCCTGAAGATGAACATAAGTACATTGTTCACTTCTGAAACCCGCTTGTTTCTAAGGGCTGATTGCCGTCAAGCGTTTTGGTAGTGTGTTGAATATGAGTTTTATACTTTGTGAGTAGTTTATAAGAGAGTGATAGACCTGTAGTTCTTTCGGGGAGGAGAATTCCAGAAGCTCGTATAAAGCCTTATCCTCTTCCTTCAATCTGTTGTCAATTACGTTCAGCATTAGTGCTTTAGATGTTCAGCATCACCCTTTTAAAAAGAATTATAACAGAAGGGTTGTAAAATACCATTACAATCCTACTTTTTCTTAGATATTTTGTAAAATGCATGGCTAATGGGACAACAAGACCGTGACACCCAGCTTTGTAAGGTCAATGCCATCCTTCCATTTGCTTTACCATTTTTCATGCTTTTAAATGGGTGCAAACTATCGTACAACTTTAGTAGAATACATATTCATTCCTTATTGAGAAATTGTCATCTGGTGTATAGCTGTATCAGATAAACCACTCTAATTGCCTTAAATATTAGTGCACCAATTGTCTATTTTAGAAGCTTTAAAAAGTAAATATGTCAATTGGCTATTTTAGCAGCTTTTAAAATAGCCCTGTCAATTGTCTATCTTGCAGCTTTAAAAATAACTGTCAATTGGCTATTTTAGCAGCCATAAAAATAACTGTGTGAATTGGCTATTTTAGCAGCCTTAAAATAATTGTGACAATTGGCTATGTTAGCAACATTAAAAGTTAATATGTCAATTGGCTATATAACAGCTTTAAAAATAACCCGGTCAATTGTCTATTTTAATAGCTCTAAAAGTAACTGTCACTTGGCTATTTGAGCAACCTTAAAAATAACTGTGTCAATTGGCTATTTTAGCAGCTTTAAAAATAATTGTGACAATTGGCTATTTTAGCAACGTTAAAAATTAATGTGTTAATTGGCTATTTTAGCAGCTTTAAAAATAACCTTGTCAATTGCCTATTTTTGAAGCTTTAAAAATAAATGTCACTTGGCTATTTGAGCAACCTTAAAAATAACTGTGTCAATTGACTATTTTAAAAGCCTAAAAATATTTGTGTCAATTGTTTTTAGCAGCATTAAAAATAACTTGTCAATTGGCTATTTTAACAACTTTAAAAATAACTGTGTCAATTGGCTATCCTATATGACTTAAAAATAACTGTCAATTGGCTATTTTAGCAGCCTTAAAAGTAACTGTCAATTGTTTTAAACAGCCTTTAAAATAACCTTGTCAATTGGCTATTTTAACAACTTAAAAAATAACTGTGTCAATTTGCTATTATATCAGATTTAAAAATAACTCTCTCAATTGGCTATTATAGTAGCTATAAAAATAATTGTGTCAATTGGTTATTTCAGCATCCTTAAAAATAACTGTGTTAATTAGCTACTCAGCAGCCTTAAAAATAACTGTAAATTGGTTATTTTTAGCAGACTTAAAAATCACTGTGTCAATTGGCTATTTTAATAGCCTTAAAACATATCTGTTAATTAGCATTCTTAAAAATAACTAGGTCATTTGGCTATTTTATTAGCCTTAAAATATCTGTCAATTGGCTATTTTAACAGCCTTAAAATATGTTTCAATTTACTATTTTAACAGCTGTAAAATAACTGTCAATTGGCTATTTTAGCAGTTACTCTTCCCGTCACACGCGATCAGGGGAGGCAAACGATGAGTTGCTATGAAAATTAAGAATTCAGGCGATTCTCACATTGATACCTCTGACCAAAACCCGAGCAATAGTACTCTACTTCTCTAGCACTTTTGGGCCCACACAATTATTAACATTCCGGTCTCAATGTGAATTAGCATTGCACCTAGACTATAACTATTGGAAATTCCTGGCCTACCAGAGACAGTTTAATTATTGCATTAATTCCATTTGTGGCTGAATTTCGCTATGGCAACCTTTGCGAACCATTCTTACCAACATGAACTGGATTTTGGTCCTTATTGTTTTGAATAGAATTCTCCTAAAAGGTACTTAAGTAGTTAAGCTGCGTCATTCGATCATATTATCATGGACGAGATCTCCCAACCGGATATTTAAAAACATATAAAGGTCTGAATGACAATTCTTTGGTGACCAAAAGCCGATACGCGTTGGTAGAGGGGGTGGTATTTTAGGGGGCTTTTACACCAACCGACGCTCGTGGAACACTTAGGGGCTCAAGTGAGGGAGTCGGCACACGTCTGCCTTAGGGGTACCTGCGTATGAATACCCCATTGGCAAGGTTACGGAACGGAGGAGAGCTAGAGAGGTATTCTGTGCTATTAAATCGAGAAGGAGAATGATAGCAGTATTAGGATTGGCTGTGAGCTAAAGACATAGCGCGCTAACTACCCACGCGGACATGCCCAGCTATTCTGCCAAATCGGCGAATAGTCCCTCAAATACGCTGAGGTTTTATATCCGCTCTCGCTGGGAATAAACCCGACACCTAGACGCCAGAAACCAACGCCGTATCCACGAGGCTAGCAAGAGTCCCGTTGGCTCTCCTGGTTTAGGATTGAATGGATTAATAAGGATCCCTTTTTGTCCACTTTGATTTGCCCAATTTATTTGTGAATTTCTAATTTTTGCCGGAATTTCAATGCGTCCTTTGAGGAAAATGAAAAAAAGCTTGAATTATCGTCCCTTTATTACCGATTTCTTCATAAAAGATTCAATCGGGTGGGGGTTATAGTGTACACAAACACAACCTATATACATTTTATACAAAAAAAACTGTCTTTTTACTTTTATTAGAATATACATAGAGAAGCAAGCTGCTTTCGAAGCTTTTTGGTGATTTTTTGAAGCACAGATGAAAACAAAAAGCTACTGGCATCTCTGCCTTCATACACGCTTAGAGGAATGCCCGACCCCGCAAAACCATGGGAAATTATACGATTACAATATTGGAAATAAGTAAAGATTATAATTTATTAAATATAAAAAAAGAGGGAAAGTTCAGAAAAAGAAGGGGAGGCAGAAAAAGAAGGCGAGGAAGGAGGAGGATGAGAAGAATAAGAATAATAAGAGAAGGGAACGAAAAAGGAAGAAAAATAGAAATAAAACGAAATGGAAAAATGAAAAGAAAAGGAAAGAAAATGAGAAATCAAAATAAAAGAAGATGATAAGGAAGAAGAAGAAAAGGAAGAAGAAAAAGAAGTAGAGGAAGAAGAAGAAAAAGAAGAAGAAGAAGAAGAAGAAGAAGAAGAAGAAGAAGAAGAAGAAGAAGAAGAAGAAGAAGAAGAAGGAAAGAAACAAGAATAAGAATTACATGAAATGAAATATTTTTAATCGAACAAAACCAAATATAAATATTTTGCATATGAGCTTAATTATTCTATCGCGATCCGAATCTAATTTCACCTCTCAAATTCAGAGTTCCATTTTGTCGCCGCCAAGATGAGTTGACAGCCATTCAATTTTTGACTTTATTCCATCGAACTTCTTCTCCGATTGACTGAACCCGACGACAAGAAGGATTGAATTCAAACCAAACCCAGTTCGAGAACGAATAAATAAATTGAGTACCCGAATCCAAGTTCTAGACTTTTACTATTTTGATAACTCGTCCGCTTTTACACACCCATTTATTACACTTAATAATGTGTCATCTTTGAGTATTTTTATGAGCAATTATGTGGAACCTGACGTAATGCTTGTAAGGTATTTTTTCTGGGTCATTTAAAAAATTAATTAATTTCAAAATCCCCCAAACTTGACAAAACTTTATCAGAATGTAAGGAAAAATGTCGGAATCCGCTTTATACATCGTCGGTCTCAACATATATTTATCACTATTACTCTTTTAAAAAGTGTGGAAAACTCAATTTTAACTGAATTTATAAAGTTTTTTAATAGGATTACGCTAAAAATTAGTATTAATAATAGTTTCCAGTTCATTCGTCGTCAGAGAACACGAATATCATCATTTCCAAATGAAGAATTTTGGGAGGAATGTTTTCTTCAGAATGCCTGACCGTGCAAAATGATGAGAAATTAAGCAATTATACAGGGTAACCCCCCACCCCCCAAAGGGCCTGAACACACTTCTTGTGATATATCCTTCATTCATTCACTAATCAGTTCAGCAGAGTCCAAAACGTTCTGTGCGCAAGCGAAGTCAGTCCCTCGGTATATCCCGTGAGATGTGCAGGAGAGTGCTAGTAATGGATGTAAAGGCCTACCCATACAGAATACAGACGAAGTAGACCCTTAGAGCCTAATACAACGGGTAGAGAAAGGCTATGACAGTCAAGATACTGGATAAGATTCAGAAGACCCCAACTTGGCTCACTTCCATCTTGAAGGAAAAGTAAACTCGAAGACAAATGTCTTCTGGAGGACCTTTAGACCAAATGAGGTGGCCACCAAGCCCCTACACCCCTAAATGCACGGTATGGACTGCAATCTCATAGAGAGGCATCCTTGGACCATTCTTTTTCGATGAATCTGGCGCGACAGTGACAGTCACAAAGGAGCGGTATGTTGAGGTCCTCAAAACCTTCGAGAAAGAGCTGCAGACCCTGTTCCCGTCGCTTATGAGGAAGTTCTGGTTCTATAAAGATGGAGCAAGCTCTCACACCTCAAACCTGTCCCAAGGTTGGCTAAAAGAGAACTTTGGTGACAGTGTGATCAGTCTCAAGACTGATTTTGAGTCGGCACCTCACAGCCCAGACCTTAGCCCTTCAGATTTCTTTCTCTACGGCTACCTTAAAGACAGAGAGACCCAGAACCATCACGGAACTCAAGGAAGCCATCAGGGAGGAGATCAGAGCCATTAATCGGTCGGTTTGTAATGACGTCATAGACAACTTTGTGCTGCGCCTCACGAAATACACAGAGCTGAATGGGTGTCATCTCGAGCACGTCCTCTACAATAAAGAAGAAAAGTCCAAAGACTCTTATGTTTTGATATGATGTTTTTAAACACAATAAACTAGTTATCACCAAAGTTTCGTTCAATCCTTGCAGAAAATTAAGAAATGAGGCCTATCGAAAGTTAGGGCCCGTTTTTGTGGGGTAACCCTGTATTATGGTACAATCATTTAGTTTGACACAAAAGGTAAAATTTGAAAGAATAAAAATAACATTCTTAAATAATTTTTGAATCAAGTTAATAAAGTATAATTTTATTTAACTTACTAGTAGATATTTCAAGTATACAGAGTAAGATATGTACTTTAGAACATGATTATTATCATGATTTAAGAGATCAGTATGACATAAAAAATAAATATTTTTTCTCTTAGGTTTGTAATAAAGAATGACATCATTTCGTGTCAAATTGCAGAAGCACAAAACCAATTTAAAAAAATTAAGTTTAAATAAAATTCTGATGAACAAATAATTCGCAAATAATCTAACTAGAGTAGTTCTCTTCTAGTCACTATTACTACCAGTACTACTTTAAATAGCAGCGGTAGCGCAGCTTTGATTAAACCTCATAGTAAACGAAAAGACAGAAAACTTCTCTGCGGAAAAATATCACTAATTATGTAGAGATAATTGACTGAGGGAGACTAATTGACTTAATTATGTGGTAACATCGCGTATCATTTGTTTGGATAGTTGCATTTCGTGCTGATGAACACTGTCAAGCGATCTATGAGTCTAAGGGATAAAACGGGTTCACGCTTTGTTCATTTAAAGCTAATTAATTGCCGCTTACATATTCCTCAACTAATGCCTTTCCTCCCGTCATTGAGTTAGAACTAGTCCTTGACAGTGTTCATGTGTGCTTCTTATCGGACTAAGTCACTTTAGTGGATTCGTAGGGAAGACCGGACTAGAAGCGACGGCAGAGGAAATGGAGCTCTAAATTCCGCGTGTGGCCCATTTGCCAGAAGTGGGATTCGTGACGAGCGGATGGAATTCATCAATGTCTTAGTGTCTCAACGGGAGGGGGGTTAACAGACTATCATCGCTTCACCCTTGCCGGAGCCAAGGGTGCGTGGAATCACTTTGAACTAATATGACTAGCTAACTAGCCGGAACTAGTTAACTCCTTCAAGAACACATGGGAGACACTACCGGGGAACTGGTACCACTGTTCGAGCCCCCGCGGCTAGCCCCGTCATCTGAAGTCGGGGGTGGCAGTCCCCCTCCACCGTCGGGATGGTCTGCCGTACCCTGAGGAGTGGGTTTCGATCTTTCCGCCCAGGGTTTGATGTTCTCGAGGGCGCAGAGGGAGGCGTTGCTGTTGTAGAGGGGGGTCGTGGGTGGGTCTGTGAGAAGGCCTTTGGACAGGGCTTCAGCTTGGAGGCTCAGCATGAGGCGGTTGGTCGCTTGTCGCTCTGCCTCTCGTTCTTCCGCCGCCTGCCGTCTGCAATACGGAAAATTAACCCATTAGAGAACAAATTAATAACCAAAAATAAATTAAAAAAAAAAACTATAATTTTCTTTTATATTGAAACTAGCTGGAACTAGTTTACTTCGTCAAGAACACATGGGAGACACTAGCGGGAAATAGGTACTGCTGTTGAGTCCTTCTCGGCTAGCTCCATTAATGCCTCAGACCAATAAGGTATAACAGAGTACCACGCGAAAGATAGACAACATTCAGTCTCCACGGAGATTCGATCCAGCGATACGTCTGGACACACCTGCTCTTCCCTTGCGAGGTCATAGTGATCAAAATTTTCGTTAGATCTATACAATCTGCATTGCCCTATACTATTCATAGTTTAAATCAATGCTCCATTACTTTAATCATTTCCCTATATACCGTATGTAATAGATTAATAAACAATTACACCTAAAACACACATAAATGCACATATTTTATTGTTATCTAAGAGACTATACCCACACACCATTTTCCTTCAAAGTACTGCTAGAGGCACATTGATATATAATTAACTTCCTCTAGCACAAAAGAGACACAAATGCCTTTTTAGGATCCCTCCTTCTTCCGCACGGGTCCACAGGATTGACTGAGGGAAAGGTTAAATTCTCCCACAGCGTTCATTTCCCCCGGGTATTATTAGTAACCTTGTCAAATTCTCTTATAATTTAAGGTGACCTCCTTCTTCCTTTCTAATTTGTCGCTTACTGCCGCATGTAAAAATCTTATTCACTTTATTTTACCAGTTCCTACTTCCATCTTTGTTCCGACATTGTGTATTATAGAAAGAAAATTAACATAACTAATTTAATACTAATAGACTATTTCAATAAATGTTTTTATAGGCTCGACTACGAGGGATTTCGAGTCTCATGATTTATTCAACATTATCATCAGGTCTGAAGCACACGTGAAATTGAATGGGTGGGAACCTTTCAACAAAATAACAGCTAAAAATGAGCAGTTTTAACCTTTAATTAATCAAGAGTGGGTGTGTAAACACTCTTGATATCAGAGTTGAATTTAAAATGCAGTGATGTAGTCGTGGATAAGGGACTTAAGCTACAAACATTTTCTCTGGATTATTAAATCTAGTTCCTCCTTGCCGAAGATCTTTCATTTAGTGCTTTTTATGAAGGTCGTCCCGAAACAGAATAATTAATATTGAACAAAATATTCGCTATAAAAAATGGTGTGTTGGAAGCAAGTGAATACGTGTAAGAGATACATGACCTGAAGAGACAGAAATGGAGTTGATATGGTATACTAAGAACCAGAAGAGTGCATAGTTCTCCAGAACCTGAACCTGTTTAACAAAAGGAGGTTCATATATAGGGGCGCGGCCATAGTCTGCCCAGAAAAGAGGAACAGTAAAACCCGGCAAATGTTACTGGTTTTAGCTGAGGAAAGAGGGCGAATAACTACCAGAAAATATTCCACCGCAACAACCACATATATAGTGACAACAAACGACTAATAAGGTATCAAAGGCTGCCATATGTTGTAGTGGTACTTGTTTTGAACCCGATGCTAAGCAGTAGGTTCCTTCCTAAACAGAAAAGTCTCGGAAATGATCGGTGTTGGAACCACTGCCCCTTGAACTAGAAATCTCTATCTTAGTATTTTACTTCTTTGGTGACCATTAAATTATGACGGTTAAATGATAAAACCTTTCTCATAAATTTATGGACAAATTAATAGTCGTGTCTTATATACGGGATAAGATTGAGCTTTGAATTTTTTCTGTTAAATACAATTGGATATTAGCAAGTTCTTGGATCTGGAGGATAATAATAGGATCAAATGTCATGACATGAAGATTTAATAAACAATTGTGTGTCAGATTTGCGAAAATATTTTTTTCACCAGGGGAGTGCTAGAGTTCTGAAATAAGTTACCTCATCCAACTTTAAATGTGTTTAAGGGCAGGTTCTATAAATGGGTAGGCAAAGAAGATAATTATTGGGAGAGTTTGAGTTTTATGCTGGATTAAATGTACATATTTTTATATTGATGTTTATACAAATTGTAGCTGCATGTTTTTGTTTTTGGCAAGTCTCGATTGGTGATGCTTTAGAAGTAGTATTCCGGATGCAGTATTTGGAGATGGATGATTCTTGCAGAGCTTTGATTGACTCGGATGACCTCTGATAGACCCTTTTGTCTTTTGTCATCCGTTAAATTATGTTATATGTATGTACTCCCCTTTTATATGTATAAATTTCAGCCTCAAAAGAGTCTTAATATTTAATAGAGAATGAGAAACAACCATTTGAGGCTTTCATAGATTAAATATTTAAAATATACAGAATACATAAGTCCTCATTTCAACATCTCATGCGCCCATAAAACAACAAAAACAAACCAAATTCGTATAAACTACATACAATGTGATTTCTTTGTCAATTTTATAAGGGTAGGGACTTAGTCAAACGAGTTCGCGGAGTTATTATTGGAAATCTTTTAACAAAGAGGAATCACCATTAATCAATTGGAGCACGAAGGTGGGTTTCAAAAAATAATAATAATTACTCGTAGAGAAAAGGAGTAATCAATGCCGTGAGATACCAGAAGTGAAAAGGAATTCCTTCGGCAAACTGCCAACGTGCGACGGGAATCTTTTAAAACACGTCCCTAAAACCCTCAAAGAGAAGCAGAAAATAAAGTTCTTTCCTCACCCACAACATACTATCATCACCTCCCCCCAAAGTGTGGGGAGGGGAAGGGGTAAAGTTTACTTTAGCGTGCGCTTCGAGACGTTAATATTAAAGTGGAGTCCTCGCCACTTTCTATTAAATGCAATATCGATTTATGATCAAATATGGCGTGTTTCGTGCGAGTAACGCCTTAAATTGTCACGAAACTTAATTAATGTCCACCCAAGGTGCCAATAACTCGCTGTAGGCACTAAACACAGCGATGCATCGAATTTGATCGTAGTGTTTTTGCCTTCTTGGCCCGGCGGTTGCGTGTGTGTGTTTTGTATAAACACGAATTCTCGTTTGCTTGTGCGTCTCGATGTGGGCGGGAGAATGCCGTAAAAGAATGTTTATTCAAGTTATTAGCGGACGAAATATGGTAGATTTTGTTTTCATCCGAATTTCAACAAAATAAACAAAGGTTTTGTACTTTATACAACTGCTAATAATTAAGGATAATACCCCCCAAAAATGTTAATATTCTACAAGGGTAGATTGTTAAGGGTTGGTAGCCATATGTCAAAGCAAATCATTCAGTCAGACATTGAGAGGGGCGCTCTCGTGCCAAGATAAGCGGCAATGTAGTGCGTCCGCGCATTTTACGGATGGGTAATAAAATTTATCTGGAGGGTTTTTATTATACTCGATCTGCACTCGTTTTGATTGCGTTGTATTTCTCATTCTCTGTATTTCTTTACAGTTTACCGTGATTTTTTTTTAGCGTCCATCTGGCGACTGCGACCAGTTGCCGTAATTTTTTTCAGCCTAATACTAGGTTAGGTTAAAAACCAAAAACCAAATTCAACAAAAACACCCCCCATAAACCACCCTCAAAATAAATCAAAGGCAATAAAAAAGGAAAGAAACAAGACAAAAACAAGAAGAAGAAGGAAGCATGCTACAGCGTCGGAGAGAGGCCAGCCAATCCTCAGCGCAGGAGAATGCGACTAACACCAGAGTCAAATAAGGAGGAGCCAAATTACCGTGAAGATACACTGGTCCCTCCTTACCAATTAGGCTACCCTCATATAAAAAAAACGACCCCTTATAAATAACCACGAAAAATAGCATGAATTCGATAGTGAAATTTTTTTTAAGCAATTTTTAAGTTTTAATTGAGAAAAACGAAAGACATTTAAACTAAGCCGAGAGGGGAGAGAGAGAGAAAAATGTAGGGAAAAGATGAAATGGATAAAAAGAGGGGTAAAGAGATAAAGAAGGTAATGGCAACGCTCGCCTAAACGTTCATGAACAAGTTTCCGCCACCTTGAACGATCCTTTGGCGGATCTTTTTTCATGAATGACCTCATCTTTTTTTCCTCCGCTCTGTTAATTTATTACTTAAAAGAAGGCGAAAACCAACGAGGGCATCTCCTTCTAGAAGTTTGGAGGAAGGGGGGGGGGGGGACGTGTGGAAGGAATACGAGTGGACGAAAGAGGAATTACTTGGATAGGTAATAGCTGAGGGAGCTCGCAACTCTCCCGAATCATACCATACACCAATTCTTTCTTAAAAAAATAAAACGTAAACCAACGAGGGCTTTTCTCGCAGATTGTAAGGAGAGATGTGTAAAGAAAGTGGTGAGGTTGAAGGAAGTGTAAATGTGTTTGATAGTGAGCCGCAGTTCTTCCTACAGGTGTTGGAGCCGGCAAGGAAAACATGTTCTAGATGTTAGCTGCAGCATGGTTTCACATGCTGTAAATGACAACTGATTAAGAAGAAATGTATCATTCTTTGATCTAACGCGTTAAAGCAGAGATTCTCAACCTTTTTCCATCCTCAAATCCCTAGAAAGTAATATTAAAAGGTTTTAACCACAAATTAAGTTTTAAAAATCAGCTTTTTATTTAGGTCCATAAAATGCAAATATAAATTGAGCCACAATCCGTCACTACTGCTCAAGGGACATAGAGATGGATGAGTGTCATGACTTAAAACGCACAGCGAAAAGGTCACAAGCTCTGTCTCCCTCCCGTACCATCCATTTCACCCAGGCTGGTAATTTTTGCGTGACGTGACGTAGTTCTGTTCAACCCAAAATGCGCGCAGCTCTCAATCAAACGCATCGTTTTCTACCACGAATTTTACGATGGGAAACTTAAAGATTTCCATTGGCTTCATTAAAAACGCCGGTTAAGGTGGGAAAAAGAACTCCACGGGTGTAAAATCCTATGGTTTTGTCAAAGAGAAAAACAACTCTTCATAACCATCGGGTATTATAGACTGAACAAAGACATAATGGAGGCAAACTGTTTTTTGGGTGGAAATTGATATTAATTTTTTATATATATTCGAAGTGTTAAATCAGGAACAAGGAAGAAACTGGATAAAAATCTCTTTCGTTCATGGTGATTGGTAACATCTTAAAGGGTTAAAATGATAATATTAAATTCAAAATAAATCAAAATGTAAATTAGTGAGAGAATAAAATTAAATGTATATAATGTGAATTAACTAAAAATAACATGGACAGGTTAATCTAGGCTACTAGAAAAATAATTGAATAAATAAACTTATGATTCCAGAAGCATCCTTTAAAGCGAAAAAAATGATTATCCGAAATTTCTTTAAAAAAAAACTAAAATATACGTCATAAGTAAGCCAATGATCGACATTTTGAACCGAATTAATCTCCTCTCTCGCTCTCTCTCTCTCTCTCTCTCTCGCGCGCGCGCACATACACACATGCACATTTATCTGTGTGTATATTTATTACACCACTAGGTAGGACTATTTCTCATTCACATTCAGTATTCTAAAAAATTTACCCGTGTTAGTTTCGATGTCTGTTCTTTGTTTAACAAAGCACTGATTGAAGAACTTTTCAATTTTTTGAATAATAAATTGCGCAATATTGACCTTCCTTTTCGTGCTGAAAAGTTTCGTTCGACAGTAAACATTTTCTTCGACCAAAGTTTAGATTAGCCATGAGTACAAACAGGCAAGCAATTATCGGTCCGTATCAATAAATAGAATGTTAGGAGAGGTGAAAATAATAGTTCGTTTTTTGTTCATATGTCCGAGAATAACCATTTAATTAATTGGAATTCAACTAAATTTATTTATCGGTCCAATTAAGTTATAAAAAGAAATATTGTTGAATGCTCTTTTATAAGCCATTTTGATCATTTTTTACATTTTCCCTCTCGCCTTTTCAAAATTGAAGCCGTTATAAAAAAAAATACTTAAATAAATCAGTGTGTACTTATATTCTTTGTTCTGTGTCTAATATTTATATTTAAGGAAACACACTTTTCTATTTTAATTAGCAAATAAATCTTGATGTGCTTTTACCCTGCCTCACTTTACTTCTTCATTGGTTATTTCTTGTCTTAGAGGCAATTATTTATTCCTTTCTTTCTTTTATACAACCATGTTATATTCATTTCTCCCG